>JAJQJQ010000358.1:0-27451 GCA_028622995.1 Panagrolaimus kolymaensis | reverse complement strand
AACTAGAACCCAATCTTGTATATTCATAACAAAGTTCTCTATCTTCCTTAGAGAAAATAACAAGCTTTGATTTCGGCACTCCAAATTCTTCATAATTAAATATTTTAAAATTAGGTTCATGAACAATTTGTTTTGCTTCATCAAAGCCATAATTATCAGGTTCATATTTAATTAATCCGCAAAAGTGTTCATTTTGAATTAGTTTAACATAATTTTCTTTCTTTTCATTTTGGCATACAATGGCGGTTCGCAGACATAATTTTAACTTTTTTGTATATTTTTTGCATCTCCAACATTTATAACATTCTTCAGTGTTATCCCATCCATAAACATAACAAAGCGTTTTATCTTCAGTGGGAAAAATAAATAACTTTTTTCTTAATTTTCCATATTCGTCAAAGGATAATAATTTGAAATTAGGGGCTTCTACGGTATCATTTAAAAAATTGGATTTTATTTTTTTTGTTCGTAAACTAAATGATTAATTCGATTTAAAAAATATATATAATTTAATTTTTTAAAGCTTACTTATTTTGATGATAATTGTCACTATCATTCTCCTCCTCAAATTCTTCATCGGAAAAAGATGATTCGCTTCCTTCAATGTCACTGGTCGCTTCGTTGGAAGAATCCATTTCCTCGCTTGCTATTTGATTGGAAGGTGGGTTGTGGGTTTTTGACCTTTTCCGCAACTGTCGTTTTCTAAAACAATTCATTAATACATTTTTTAAATATATTTCGCTGACTTACTCAAAAAGATTTTTATCTTCTGGGACGTCTTTGCCAGCTAAAGACAACATCTTTTTTAAGCTTTTAAAATGTCTTTTGAGTTATAGAATCTAAAAAATTATAATTATCGAATCAAGCTATAAATTGAAATCATTAATAGTATTAAGTGGAAGTTTAAACAATTTTTAAAAATTGCAAACACAAAACCAGAGCATTTTAATCTTCAAAAAAGGCGCTAAAAAATTTGAAAATTTACGACCAAAGAAGGAAAGACAGACTCATGATGATTTTCTTTCAAATAAATTGACTCTTCATCCTTATTATTTTTAACCTTTTTTCAATTCATCAATAACAAAGAAAAAATTAGGATTCTTTTTTTTAATACTCTTAACGCGATTTCAAAGTCGAAAAAAGAAGAAGAAGAAACCTTAGTGGGATTAAGTTTGAATGATGTGAATAATGTTTTTTTAAAGGCGCACAATGGCTTCTTTTTTTGTTGCTCTTAGAGCAGATTTATAATTGAAGAAAGAGACAAGATCTTAAACATAGTTATTGTTTCCCGCGTTTTTTCTTCATGGTTCTCATCTTCTTTGAAAAGACATAAACATTCTTTCTGCTATTTCTTTGGAGCACTTGTCCGAAAAAAATATCGCGAAAATTATTATTTTCAAACCATCTCTTTTTCAGTAAAATATTTACAAAGAAATAAATTAAAACAAGAAGAGTTTTTAATTTTCCATCTCGGGCAATAAGACTGTAATATTTTAAAAAAATGTGTGTTCGGTTCATACATGTTCTGTGAAAGCTTCCGAAATAAATAAAAAAAAATGATCTCAAGTTTTCTTTAATATTTGAGTAATGTTTTTTTAAATAAATTCTATTAAATGTGAAAAACCGTTTTTGAAGGATATTATGTCGTTTTTGTCACAATGATCCATTGATTTGTATTCCACTTTTTGCTGATCAAACTCGAAATTCCATGATGATTCAAAGACGTGGAATGGCAATAAAGTTGGAGAAAACTAAATTTATAAATGCACTTTTTCAATATATAGTTTACAAAAATCAAGATTATTCCAACAATTTAGCTAATGATGGCGTGATTCTTAAACTTTTTAAACTTATGCATTCATCCAACGCTACCATCGCTTTCCGATCTTTAGTTACCATTACAACACTTATTACTTTGAATCCTCCATTAGTTGAATATTGCATTGAAGAAGGGATCGTTGATCATTTATATAAATATAGTAGCAAAAATCTTGGTTTCAATGAGGGAAGTATGGACCATCTTTACGAGTACCACAGCGAGAATATTGGGCCACAAGAAGAAGTTGCAAAAATTTTATATATTTTATGTAAAGACAATGATGAAAACCCATTTCCTGCTGATGTTGCCAAAGATATGGTTTTAGTTATTTCAAACCTTTTTGATCATTTTGATGTTGAAAATAAAGAGAATTTTGGTAGTATTCGTCGAGTTACTCAATCATTAACTCTCTTAACCGTTGGAGGAAACCATCATTATAAAATTCATCTTGAATCCAATGTTGTTGAAACCCTTATGAAATTAATAAAGCTTGATGAAGATGAATTACAAATGTTTGCTATGAATATATTAAGTAATATCATTAAAGGGGATAATCCTGAAACCAATGTTGTTTTTGATAATGGAATAGTAAAAATGCTGCCAAAGTTTTTAAAATATGAAAATGAAGACATTGTTAAAGACACTTTAATGTTAATTGTTAAATTATCGCGTGGTACAAAAGAACAACAAAAATTCATTTTTGATGAAAAAGAAATTGTTCCCTTGATTATTGGCCATTGTTGTAACCTCAATCAGGTCAACAAATATTAATGTGGTCTTTATTGGAGCAACTGCTCAGCAAGGATATTACATACATAAAAACAAAGTTAGAAAACAACAATGACAAAATATGAGAATGTGTGCCAGTCAGAATTACCATTCAGCCATCCACGGCACAATTCCATACGAGACCAGAGACAGCGGCACTTTGAATACTTCTGTGTGTGCAAGGCCACAACACTCTTCTTCCACCTATCTTTGAGTTGATGATCAATCTTCTTGTCTTGTTCTTAGCTTTCCATAGCTTCTTCTTTAGCATGTCCATTTGATTCTTCAATTGGAGATCATACAATACGAGCTTCATCATGCGGTTTCCATAATTCCTTATCATTACCATGACGAGCTTTCAATCCAGAAACTTCAGGTTCCATGTAGTTGAGCAGGAGAAATTCAACCAATTCCATTCGACTGTTCAGTATCACGACCATTCATTTCTTTAGCTTCTTCTTGAGCTTCTTTACCAAGTGATCGTATACGACGCCAGAATCCATACCAATTTACCAGAGGTTCTTCCATGAGGTTTCGACTTCCATGTCTTGGGCACATGTTCCATGTCCCTTTCCCCTCCTTTCTGAAGTTTTTCGGATTCCATTCCATGCAGCATTACCATACCCATGTGTTCAAGATCAAGAGATTTACAGCTGGTTTCACCAAGCGATCACGGCCAAATCGTAGACCGGATGATTCTTCGCTATCATCAAAACAGATTTTGTGCTCTCGGCCAAATCGTAAGCCGGATGATTGTTCGCTATCATCAAACGATTGTCTTTGAGCAAAAGACACAAACATCATGCTGAGTTCCCATCGATTCCATCGAGTAACACCACCAGCAAGATCATGCTTTTCTGGAGCTAAAGCGTAACTCATTTTGACTTTTCCAAGTTTGTACCAAGCGAGCAAGTTGACCATACGAGTTGATTGACATGAAGGAGTTGGTTGATGATAGACACGAGCGAAAGTACCATACGAGCTTTGAGATGAACATATGACCATATTCGTCGGATAAGAAGTGATTCCAGTATGAAGAACTTGAAACGAGCATAACATACAACATACGAACTTTGAGATGAACATACGAGGATTTTGATACTGTCGATTTTGAGATAAAGACCATATCAATTGCTTTCCAAGTTGAGTCCAGAGCTTCTTCTATCTTTCTCCAACAGCACCAGCAGCAAGTTCTCTTCTGCAGCTTCCTTCTTCTTTTTCTTTTGAATTGAGTTGGCGAGCGGTCTCTTCGGAGGATTTGAGTTGTTTGATCACGATCTCGTCACCACTTTGTTGTAACCTCAATCAGGTCAACAAATATTAATGTGGTCTTTATTGGAGCAACTGCTCAGCAAGGATATTACATACATAAAAACAAAGTTAGAAAACAACAATGACAAAATATGAGAATGTGTGCCAGTCAGAATTACCATTCAGCCATCCACGGCACAATTCCATACGAGACCAGAGACAGCGGCACTTTGAATACTTCTGTGTGTGCAAGGCCACAACAGCCATCTTGATTCCGAAAATTGGGATATTCAAAATGAAGCCGTTTGGGCTTTAACGAATGCTATTGCTACTGGAACTTCCGCTCAAATAGCTAACATGATAGATTTGAATGTTGTTCAAACTTATTGCCGCCTTTTACATAAATATGAAAAACGACACAATGAAGCAGTGGATATGATTATAATCGGCTATGATAAATTTCTATCTCGAACTACTGATCGCATGGATCTATGGTGGGATGGTATCCTTGACGAACTTCAAAATTGTGGAGGCCTTGATGTAATTACACGTCTCCGAAATCATCAAAATCCTGTTACAGCAAATGTGGCAAAGAGAGTTCCCAAAGAAATATTTTTTTTAGTTTCGATGCAAAAGGCTGTACGTGGTGAAGATCAAAATAAAAAACGTATAGAATTATAAAAACTTAAAAAAAAGGAAATTAAGTTATTTTTTAAAAATCACCACATTTACTAAACTTTCTATCTTTATCTAATCAGTTTGCTACTTATCTTTAGAAAAATTAAAAATAAAAGCAGTATAAACATTTATCAAAAAAAGCACACAGTCATAATGAATTATATGCGTTTAAAAAAAATCGTTTGAAAATAAAAATCAAAGTACAGTGAGTGGCAATGCAAAGATAAAAACTTTTGTCCTTTTTCATTCAAAAAACTAAGCGCGTTCATCAAGGCGATTTCAAAACCTCATTTAAAAGAAAAATGGAAAAGAGAGACTTGGTTTTAGAACGCAACGCGACAAAAAAAAAGCCCCGCCCTCCTTTTTGCAGAAAAAAAACTGTATAAAAGCGCACATTTCTCTTCCTTTTCTCATTCTTTCTTTTTTGTCGCTCGCAAGTCGGTCGTCAAAAAAAGATGGCTCTCGCTTACTTGGGTTTAAATTTGGATGCTCGGGAAATTCCCATTTCTGCCGTCACAGTTTACAATGATCGAGCTGAAGTAATTCGAAAGTTTAAAGTTAATTTAAAACCTGGATTCAATGAAATCCAACTTGAAAATGTTCCAAATTATATCCAAAAAGATTCCATCCAAGTTGGTGGACAAGGAAATGCAACGATTCATGAAGTTAATTATGAATCAAAACTCATAAAAACAAAACCATTGTTAAATTCTTCAGAAGAAAGCGAAATTAGAGAAAAAATAAAAAGTTTGGAATCTGAGATTCAAAAAGAGAAAAATCTTCAAAGTATTTATAATACTCGAATTGAAACTTTGAATAATTTTGTCAAAAATGTAAGAATTAATTTCTCTTAAAGCTTTATTTTAAGTTAAAAAAGGTTGAACTTTTATACTAAATATCTAAATAATTTTTTAAGGTTTGGAATAATATTAACAGAAATGAAGATAGAGTAGTAACATTAAGCTTTGATCACCAAAATGCTACAGCGTTTAACAATATTTTTGAATTTCATGAAGAAAAAATAATGGAAATCAAAGCAAAAATAATTGATTCAGAAGGTCGAATTCTTTCTCATAAAAATCAATGTTGCGCTTTAGTTGAAAAAGTTTGTGAACGAAAAAGATATATAAAGTGAGAAAACCTTTAAGAGAGGGTCTACCAGATTCTTTAAAACGGGCGGTCCATTTTTTTTCAAACCCACTATTGTATAGTTACCAAACGATTATTTAGGCCATAAAAATATGCTAATTTTCAATCTTTTGTTAACAAACTATCCTAGATATGGAATTATGAGCTCTCGAAGTTTGAGGCATGCATTAACTTTAAAAATTCGGCTAAATTTACCCATGAAGCATAATAATTTTATTTTTATCCAATATTAGGTAATCGATCCATAATGGCCTAAACCATATATTTAGATATTGTATGAAAATGAGGAGAAATTGGCATATTAAAACTTCAAAATGATGCCATCTTTTTTCCGGAACACCCACGAACCCAAAGAAAAATACCATATATTCCCGAGAATCTCCTCTATCGATTCATAAAAAAATATTTTAATTACAAGGGCCACCTATGAAAATCCATAGCAAAACATATCGATGACCACCATTTTTAATGGGGAAAATGGTGTTTTTCCATTTTTTCTTCCATGAAAACAATTTGAACATAATGCCAAACACCAAGAACCAAATGCCAAAAACGAAAGAAAAAAGTGACAAAAACCATTTTCCCCATTAAAAATGGTGGTCATCGATATGTTTTGCTATGGATTTTCATAGGTGGCCCTTGTAATTAAAATATTTTTTTATGAATCGATAGAGGAGATTCTTGGGAATATATGGTATTTTTCTTTGGGTTCGTGGGTGTTCCGGAAAAAAGATGGCATCATTTTGAAGTTTTAATATGCCAATTTCTCCTCATTTTCATACAATATCTAAATATATGGTTTAGGCCATTAGAAAGCCCTGGATCGATTACCTAATATTGGATAAAAATAAAATTATTATGCTTCATGGGTAAATTTAGCCGAATTTTTAAAGTTAATGCATGCCTCAAACTTCGAGAGCTCATAATTCCATATCTAGGATAGTTTGTTAACAAAAGATTGAAAATTAGCATATTTTTATGGCCTAAATAATCGTTTGGTAACTATACAATAGTGGGTTTGAAAAAGTATGGACCGCCTCCTTCTAAAATCTTTAAAAAATCTGGTAGACTCTCTCTTAATATCTTTTGTAATGGCTTTAAAAAAACTATGCAAATTATAGTGTTATTTCAATTCAAATTAAAAATGAGGCAGATAATGATTTTGAAGTTGCGTTAACTTTAACTTATCAAGTTAGCAATGCTCGATGGTCGACAGCTTACGATATTCATGTCAAAAGTGAAATAAATAAACATCAAATGGAATTAAATTATTATGGAAAAATAACTCAAAAAACTGGAGAAGATTGGAACAACGCGGAATTATCGCTTTCTACAGCCCAGCCAGCTTTGGGAAGAAATTTGCCTGAACTTGGATCCACTTTTATTGAATTTCAACATCCGCCAAAAATCCCTTATTATCCACAGTCCCCAACTTATACACCAACATCTCCAAGTGGTAGGGCTGCATCCCCAACTTATTCAACAATGTCTCCATCTTATGGGGCAAGATCACCAACTTATGGTCATACACCAACCCCGTCTCCTGAACCATCTGAAATAAAGCAAGAAGTAACTTTTGTTGAAGATGAAGTTCTTTCAAGTACTTTTAAAATTCCATCAAAAATGTCCATTCCATCGGATAATACAGAACATAAAGTCACAATTGCAATTCTTAACCTTGCAACTCAACTTCATCATCATTGTGTTCCAAAGAAAAACACAAATGTTTTCTTAATGGCCGCGGTTATTAATGATAGTGACTATCCGCTTATTTCTGGACCAGCCACAGTCTACCTTAATAACTCAATGTCAACAAAAATCGACCTAAAATCAGCTTCATGTGGAGAGAAATTTGATGTTTCTTTGGGCGTTGATAAATCTGTAAAAGTTATTTACAAACCAAAACACAAATTCCAAACAAAGGTGAAAAACTATATTTTTGTTATAAAAAAGGTTTATTAATTTTACAAGGCTATCGAATTTCAGAGAGGAATGATTGCTAAAATTAAAACAACTACGATTGAAAAAAGAATTATTGTTAAGCGTTCAAAAAAGGCTGCAGGATTACTTTTGACTCTCCATGAACCGTTTCCAAAATCCACACATGAAAATATTAAAGTTAGCTTGGTTTCGCCTCTTCTTAATAATACAACAATGCCACCTCCCGAAAATGATACTCATGGATGTCCAGCTAAAGGAGCAATTTTGGATGATATGAATAATTTACTTTGGACAAAAGAAATTGGTGAAAATGAAGAAGAATTTTTAATCAAATATTCGATTGAACACCCTCAAAATAAAAGTATCAAATTTTTTGAGCAACATCAAAAAGAATAATTTTCTATGGATCACTTTCAAAGCAAACCCAAAAAAAATAAAAATAAAATGTTTGAAACTTTTCTTATTTTTTGACAATTTTATTCTTTAATTTTGTTTTATATTTAATAAATGAAATTTTTTAATTTTTGAAAGAAACAAATTTTTTTTGCAAACTTTTTTTCTCCTTCTTTTTTTTTATTTCGCAATTTTCCAACAGCTTGTTTTTTGGTACGCACAAATACATACATAACTGAATGGAATGAAGAAAAAAAATCCTTGCTCCCTCTTATTTCTCTCTCGCACAAAGGAAAGAAAAAATGACCGCCACTTGCAACATTGAAATAAATGTGTTGCATGTTTCAACATATTATTTCATTTCTTCTTTTCTCAACCTTTTTTTAAAAGAAAAATATACGTTTTTATATTTGTTTATGGCGGCTTATTAAGCGAGTTTTTTTGTTTCGTGTTGATTTTTTTTCTGTTGTAAGAAATCATAGTTTGCAAAATTCCTAATTTTTTTAAATTTAATTTTCTTTAAATCCCCGCATTGCCTAGCAATTAGCCAAATTCCAAATTTCGAGCACCAAATTAAATTCTTAAAGAAATTTTCTTATTTAATTTTTATTTTCAAAAAATTCTCTCTTAATTAAAGGTCTTATGAATTTTCCCGCCAAAATAATAGTTAAAATTAAAAACAATGATAATTTTTGGTATTTTATCTTTCAAAATTTTTTAGAAAAAAATGAAGGAAAATTCGAATTCTGCAGTCAACGTGAAATGTTTTAAAGTTTTGATACGCACCTTTTTTCTAGTGTTTTCCTTTCAACATATTTCATTTTTAGCCTTGCTAGTTTATTTATTTCCACTATGCCGATTGCAACTTTAAAACTCGTTTTGGTTGGTGATGGTGGTACAGGGAAGACCACATTTGTTAAGCGACATTTAACTGGAGAATTTGAAAAGAAATATGTTGCAACCCTTGGTGTCGCAGTTCATCCCCTTTTATTTTACACAACTCGAGGTGAAATCCAATTCAATGTTTGGGATACAGCTGGACAAGAAAAATTTGGTGGTCTTCGTGATGGATATTATATTCAAGGTAAGCAAGCCCCATCATATTTGTTTTTGCATTTATTTCCCGAAAAATTTTTTTAATTTAGAAAAATTTTGTTTTTTCCAAAAATGAGTTTTTTTTACCAAAAATTTTCCTACCCCTATGAATTTTATTTTTTCTAGGTCAATGTGCCATAATTATGTTTGATGTAACTTCTCGACTTACATATAAAAATGTTTCAAATTGGCATCGAGATTTAACCCGAATCTGTGAAAATATCCCAATCGTGCTTGTTGGCAACAAGGTGGATGTCAAAGATCGAAAAATCAAAGCTAAAAATATCACATTCCATCGAAAAAAGAATCTCCAGTATTATGATATCTCAGCAAAATCAAATTATAACTTTGAAAAGCCATTCCTCCACTTGGCTCGTAAGCTTATTGGAGACGCCGACCTTGAATTTGTTGCTATGCCTTCTCTTATGCCACCAGAAATTAAAATGGATCCACAAACCCTTGCCCGTTATGAAGCAGACCTTCAAGGAGCTGCAACATCTCAACTTCCTGATGACGATGATGATGACCTTTAAATATTTTATTCATCGAATTAAAAAATATATATTTACCCTTGTATTGTTATAATTTTTTTTGAATTTTAACCAAATAAATTCACCTATGTTGTATTTATTTTTTTCCATAAATTTTGTGTTAGATATAAAATATCAGAGCAACAACTTCTTGTTATAACAAAAAAATAAGAAAGAAAGAAAAAAGAAGTTTAAAGCTTCTCTTTAAAATCAATCAAAGTAACAAATATTTCAATTTGTCGTCGTCAAACCTTTTTGTTTTTTTATTATTAAAAAAGTTTTTTTTGCTTTTCTTCTTTTTCTTTCGTCTCACAAAAAGAAAAACAAAATAAATTTATTACAAAAAGCTTCGATATTGGCGATATAAAAAAAGCTTGAAAAAAAAATCTTTTTTTGTTGTAAAAATTTTTTCATCGATTTTCTTTAGTTTTTTCAACATTTTTTATAAACAAAGCAAGCATTTCAACTTTATTTTCAATTTCATTTAAAAAAAATTTGTAATATTAGAAGAATGGAAATAAAAATTGGATTGATTTTTTTAATCATCTGTTTTAATGTTGCCATTAGTGAACTATATTTTAATTTTGATGATGATTTTCAAAGGTGTTTTTCAAGTCAAAACAAAATGCTTCAGCTTCCGAAATTCCAGCGGATTGGCATTCTTCGTTTAAATATTTTGATACACCAAGGTATGTAAAAAAATTCTAATGCATATATGTTTTACAGATGTAAGAATTTTATTTTAATTTTTCAGCGTTCAACAATACTTTCAAAAGGCTGACAAAGAAGTAAATTTTCAATTTTTTTTAGTTGATGAAAACTTTTCTTAAATCAACTAATTTATTTTAGACCATCCATGAATTTATTTCATTTCTTGATCATCCAAATATAACCATTCAAAGGGGTGCTTTTGTTATGATTGGTCAATCGGTTAATGAAACCGATTCATTAAAATTGGAAAATCTTGATCAATTTATAAGTCAAGTATGTTTTTCTATTATTATTTTTTCATACTTTTTAGTGACATATAATCATTATTTAGGTAGCTAAAAAATTTGTAAACTTTGTTAACCACGACGATATTAATGTTCGAAAATATGCACTTTTAAGTTTATTAAATATTGCTAAATCTAATTCTTCCATTCATGTGTCAACGGTATTTGAAAGTGGAATTATGGAATATGTAAATGATTTACTTCAAGATGATGAAGATCCAAAAATAATTTATCTTATTTTGAATACGCTTATGCAATTTTCAATAAAAAATCAAAAAGAGCAAATTTCAAATGAGGTTGTTACTTTCTTTTGTTTTCCATTCAAATTATGCGTTAATAGTTTTGTTTTTTAGATTATTCAAAATATTGTGCATCTTTTCAAACATAAAATCCCAGAAATTTATGGAAATGCTTTAATTGTTGCTTCTAATCTTGCAACGGGTACTCGTGAACAAAAACAAACTTTAATTGATTCAGGCGCTTTAAAAAATTATAATAAATTTATTCATGATTCGAATGAAGAAATCAATGCTGTTGCAGTATTATTCCTTGGAAATATTCTTACTGATAGTGATTTTGTTCAACTTATTTTTGATGAAGGATTTATCCCACAAATTATTGATCGGCTTCAAAATGATAATCCCAGAATTCAAAAGGTAATTTATTCTATTTTCTATTTAATTCTCAAGACATGATAAAAAAATTTAGGCAGCAATTTCTGGAATTTCTCAAGTAATCGTTAGAGGAACATTTGAACATTTTAATTCAATGCTTGAAATGGGAATGCTTTCACCATTCTGTAAATGTTTTCAAAATGGCGATATTCATTTGGTTTTATATTCAATTTACGAACTTTTAAAAAGTCTTGACTATGAAAATCAAAGAAAAGTTTGCAAGAAACTTGAAGAAAAGAAATGCATCCTTAAAATTCGCGAAATTTATGAAGCACCTAAAAATGAAGAAATTCAAAATTTGGCTTTAACAATCCTTTCAATTTGTGAAGTTCCTGGAATCCCTAGCGTTTGTCAAAAAGTTTGCGTTAAAATTGAACTTTAAAAAATTAGCTTTATTTAATGTTATTTTGTGCGCATTTAAAAAAATTTATGTTCATTATTTAATTTGTTATTGAAAGCTTCCCATCTTTTTTAATTAAATGTGCTTGGAGAAAGAAATATTAAAAAAATTTTAAATATAAAATAAATCATTCTTGTCAAATGTTGCTGAATTATTTTAGAGAGAGAATACATCGACTATAAAAAAGTTGTGGTAAAAAGTTTATGAATTTTTTTGGAAATTTTAACCTTTGAAAATAAAACAGATCCGTTATATGTTTCTATTCTTTTACCGGACATTGTGAAATTGCTGCCAGTGTGAAAAAAAAAACAAAAAAATCAACAGCAAAAAAGACCAAAGAAGAGCACTTTTAAAACGCTTGCTGTTTTGCTAGAATGCAATCGGGCAACAACAAAAAAAGTCTTCATACTTTTTTTTTTCACTAAAGAAAAAACTATGCATCATCTTCTTTTTTTCTAGTTTAAAAAAAATTTACATTGACTAGCTTTAGCGCGTTTTTTTCCATCTTCATTTCTTTGTTTTCCAAAGCTTTTAATGATTTATATTTTAGAATGAATTTTAAGATTATAATTATTATTCTGGGTTCATTTTTCATCGAAAATACCTGCTGCTTTGAATTTACTTTTGATGATGATTACAACAAAATATTTTTTGATGGATTTAATAATTCAAGTTTTGTTGAAAAAGAATCGGATCGGGTTTCATTATACTCCAAAATTAATACTCCAAGGTTTAGTTTATATACATTGATTTGTTAAATTGATAAAATAATTCAATCTGATTTTTAGCATTTATGATCGATTCAAAACAGCCGACAAAGAAGTATGTTTTGATTTCTTTGAAAAGCATAGACCAAAGCTTATGGGCGTATATTTCATTTTTTGATACAAAGCTTTTGACAAATTTTCTTTGCCTTTGAACTTTCCACTTTTCTTTTTCTTACTACCTAAATTTTGAGGCAACTTGAACAAATTTTCTTTCCTTTTCCCAGATCCGCAGTTTTTTTTGTGAAAAAAATTGAATTTTTATCAGCACATCTTCAATTTTATTAATAATTTTTTTTACAGACATTGAAGAAATTATTTCATTTATGAGCCATCCAAATATTACAATTCAAAGAAGTGCTTTTTTAATTCTTTCTAATTTGGTTAATGGCACCGATGATCAAATCGATATGCTCGTTGAATGCGACATTTTGGGTCACTTGAATAGGCATCTTTATGAAGAACAAACCCATATCATAAAGAGTTTCATTATTCATATATTCTTTGGTTTAGTTAGGGAAAAAAGTACGGATGTTATTCTTAAAAGTGATGTAAGTTTATTCTTTGTTTCTGAAATAATTCAATTCTTGTTACTTATAAAATAAAAATTTTTTAGTTGCTTCAAACTTTGATTTCCATGTTATCAAATTTGGATGATTTTAATTTGATGGAATCATTAAAATTAATCTCAAATTTGGCACTTAAAAGCAATCCAAATCAACGTTGTACCATATATGGCCTTGTTTTGAAAGAAGTGCCCATTTTATTAGAAAATGATAACAAAGAAATTGTTCATGGAGCTTTTATGGTGCTTACATCTACAATTAATAAAGGATTAACGTGTGAAATCTCTTTGGAACCTTTTAATGCTTTGATCACTCAAGTTAGTTTACGCAAAATGTTCTGACAAAAATTATTTATTTTGTTTTTTAGATCGCAAAACAATTAGTAAAGTTGGTTTTTAACAAAAATGACGAAACCCGAATACATGCTGTTTATGTTTTATCAAATATTGCAAAGTCTAATTCCATTTCTTATTTACCAATTATAACTGAAAGTGGTTTTTTGGAATATGTCAACGAATTGTTGCAAGATCAAAATACAGAAATACTTTATTTTACTTTGACAATTCTCAATCGCATCGCCATTACCGATGAAAAGCATCTTATTTCAGATGAGGTAGGATTTTTGATAATTTAGTACCAAGAAAGATTTAAAATCATCACTGGAAAATTATATTTAAACAAGCATTAAAATTGTATTTTAGGTCCTTCAAACAATTGTGCAACTTTTGGACCATGAAAACCAAAATATTTATGGAAGTGCCATTATGATCGCAGCCAACCTTTCTGGTGGAAAACAAAAAGGAGCATTAATTAATTTTGGAGCTTTGAAAAAAATCAATGAATTTATTGAAGATCCTGAAGAACAAATAAGTTTAATGGTTGGTCATTTCCTTACAAATATTCTTAAAGGTGGCGAATACATTCAACTAATTTTTGATGAAGGTTATATCCCTCAAATCATTCAGCGGCTTAAAAGTGATAATACTCAAATTTATAATGTAAATTTAAAATACATTTTTCTCCTTTAAGAGAAATTACAATGGTACTTTTTAGGGAGCTGCAAATGCAATTGCTCAAATAATTGGTGAAGGAACGCCCAAACATTTGAATATGTTAATTGAAATGGGAATGCTCACACCTTTTTGCGCTGGTATTCACGGTGAAAATACTCTTTTTTTCATAAATTCTATTTCTCGGTTATTAAATAAACTCGATGAACATACCCTGAAAAAAGTATGCATGATGCTAGAAGAAAATGAATGCATGCCTCAAATTCGCCATATCTCCGAAACCCATGAAAATCAACTTATTCGTTTGATTGGCTCAAGAACATATGTATCCAATTTGTTTAGCTTCGATTTTGAGAGATTATATTGTACTTGAAAAAGTTGAATTATAAAATAACTTTATTGTCAAAATATTTCTAAAAAAGTTAAAACCCAAACTTTTTATTTTGTAGAAATTTTTATTGTTAAAAAAGGAGTAAAAAAACTATCAAAAATGTAATCTTTATTGTTTTGACTCTGCCTTCAAACTATAAAATACCAGTGTTATCAAATTATTATAAATTTGTTATGAAATTATTGTTTTACAGATGTAAAGGCAAAAACAGATTAAAGCAATAAAAAAGAGAAAACCGGAAAAACTGAAGTTGCTAGAGTTTTCATTTTCCAACTTTTTACGTTGATAATATGCAAGACTTTCAGCTCGCATTTTATAGAATGCTGATGCGTTTTGAATGTTGGTTAAGCTGATGAGCGAATGTTTGCGAATTTCAGGATTTTGATGTTGAAGCGCTTTGGCCAAATTATCGTTTAACTAAAAATAATATATAAAAAAATAATTTATATTAGAATGCTTTTTAATTTGTTAAAACCCACTTTTTCAAGGATATTTTTATAAAATTCATCAAAAAAAATATTATAGCATTTAAATCCTCTATTTGTTAATTCATGGATCATTAAGCTTGTTTGATAAACAATTTTATCGTTTATGTTAGCCATAAAATTATCGAGGTGAGGATAAAGAAGAGTAAAAATGGTGCAACGTTGATAAGTATCGCCATAATATGCTAATTTCGTAACAAATTTTATCGATTCCTCCAAACATGAATCATCCAAATTGGGTAAAATTGAAACGAGATTGTAAAAAACCTAAAAAAAAGAAGTTCTTATCTTCTTTTATTAAAAAAAGTTCGGCTAAAAAAAGAAAGTCAACTGGAATTGAAAAAACACTTACTCTTCTTTTTTGAATGAATTCAAAAACATTGGTTTCTTTAACCAAACCAGAAAGAGTTTTAATAATCAATAATTTGATTAATGGATTTTGTTCTTCTCGAAGATAGTTATTAAGCGTATCCAGAATGTTACCTTGTTCCATAAGAAGTTGAATTTGAGCAGGGGTGAAATTGGCTAATTTTTGAATAAAAATAAATGCTTCACTTTGAATTCCAATGTTTTGGGAATTAAGAGAAATAATCAATTCTTTGAAAGTCTGTAAAAAACGCATTTTCAGCATATACATATATATATTAAAAATTGGAAGAAAGGATTGAAAAAAATAACTTACCTGTTTGTCGGCATTCTTAATATGTTCTTGGAGACTAAAAAGTAATTATTAAAAACCGAATTAAAGCAAACAACTAACTCAGAAGAAATGGGAAGTAAATATAAAGAATCCAAATCAGGTTTGATTTCAGAACCAGAAACATCGTAAATTTGGTCAAAATTGTCTTTAAAATTTGCATCTGAACGAAAAACTGCATTAATCCAAGAAAAAATTAAAATTAGAAAACCAATGTTCGGTTTCATTCTGAAAATATTAAAATATTAAATAAATTGGCAAAAGTTCTATCAAAGCACACTGATCAGGGCTTTGCGATATCAAAATCGATATTTTTCGATATTCTCAAATTTAGCAATATAGACAAAAGCTTTTTTCAAATTTTTTTATCTCAAAAAATACATTTTTATGTGTTTTATATATATACCAAAACAACCCGGCATATTTTAAGAAAAAAATAGATATTGGCAAAATATCGATATCGATATTTGCACGGAAAAATCGATATATCGCAAAGCCCTGACACAGATTTACAAATTTGTTTAAAAAAGTTTTTTTTGTGAGAAAATTTAGAAAATAAACAACGAAAAAATCTTTTTATCGATCAACAAAAAATGGGCTTGTCTTGTTTGATGCTTGTTTTTTCCTTTGGTTTTTGCTATCGAATTAAAAAATAAATAAACCAATAGAAAGGAGTCGGAGGCATAATCGTCGATAACATCTTTGACCCTTGGCACATACTTGAGCGCGATAAGAGAACAAAAAAGAATCTTTCCTTTCCATTGACCTTTTTGATTTTCTTTCGTGACATCTTTTATAAATTTGTATTTCTATCCACAACTCTTTTATTTTGCCTGACTTTCAATCGTCTGATTCAAAGTAATGACTTTTTTTGAACTGTGCTAACTATTTTTTCTTCTTCTTCTTTTTGTTGTTTCGAAATTCAAATATAATTTTTCTCCATTTCCCAGTGATTTTTTAAAAAACTTTAGTCATTTTTTTTCTTGCGTTTTAGTGATAAGATAATTCGCGCATTTCAAATTATTAACGCCTCATTTATTTTCTCAATTTTACTTTTTAAAATTTTTAAGATTAATTATGTCTTATCGCAACATAATCCCTTATGCTGATTTCCCAAAAAAGAAGCCACAAACAGCAAAACCAACTCCAACTCCAATCGTTGAAGATGTTCTAACTGAACTTACTGGAAAAGATGGCCCTTCAATTACAACGCTCGACCAATGGTGTCACTGCCAAAATTGTACACTCATGGATTCGGTTCGTGAACGCGTTTGCTGCTTCGATGTCAAAGAATCTGAAACTCTTTGGGCTCGTAATTGGAAAAGCTTTATTAGTGATGAATTTAATGGATGTTACGCAAATCACCCTAAAATTATCGAAATTGTTAATTGCCAAAGTGAACTTGATAATTATATTTTGCAAGATCAATATTATCTCAAAAAGTCGCTCGTCTCACCCGCTCCACTTATGTTGATGAATATGCTTTTTCTGAAACAAACACTAAATACCGTCTTGCAAGTTATCGAAAAATTACTTTGCTCATCCATAAAACACTTCGTCTTAAAAGACAAGTTGAAATCCCTGCTTGTGTCATTAGTTATGTTCGAAAAACATATCCATCTGATTCAGGAGAATATGAAGGATTTGAAGATTATATTTTTGATGTCGATATTGAATAATTTTTGCTTGTTTGTTGTTGTTTTTTTGTTAATAAAAGTTGTATTTTTTTATGTATTTTTTTCTTTTCGCAATTAAACCAATGGCATTTACTTTAAAGCAATAAAAATGTAGTTTGGATTGGATAATATATTACTAAAAAATTTTTATATCAAACAAGGGTATCTTAAAACTGTTTCGAATATAACACATTTTTAAAAGTAATAATGGTGTGATTTTTTTTTACGTGTAAAAAATTTTGTTTAAAGAAAACCTTGAGTATGCTTTCTTTCGTGAAGTTGCTTCTGTTTACAAATTAATTTTTAAAAGTCTTTTGAAAAATCTAAAGCCAACAAGAAATACAACGCAAAAGTTTTTTTTGGTTTAAAGAAAAACGAAGAAGTTTTTTTTTCTTTGTTTTTTCGTGTTAATGCAATTGCTATATTCAAAGATCAGATGTTGTTCCACCGAAGGTTTTTTATCTAAATTTTTTTTTTGCGTCCATAATGGTATGAGAAAGAAAGAAAAAATGTTTACATAATTTTGAAGTCGCAAGATTACAAAAAGCCAAAATTAAAAAATTAGAAACTGAAAAAAAATTAAAGGTTAAAGGATAACAAAAAAACATGGTCTTCTTTTTATTACAAACAACAACAAAACCGGACCGAAAAAAAGCACTGAATCATAAGAACTAAAAAAATTTTTAAACAGCAGCAACGTTTCGCTTTGGCTGTTTCACAATCGAAGCGCAAAAAAAGCAGACAAATATCTTCAATACGGTTGGTGTTATTTGACCGTTGTCTTTAGTGTGAATATAAAAAAGGCTTAAAAAAATCCAACTCTTGCCCATTTATTCTTTCCAATGCTTTTTTTGCGTCGCTCTTTTTCTAGATCAATTTGAAAAAAAAATCGAGCTACTTTTTTCTTGTTCATATATTTGACGGAATATTAGGTTAATTTCTTTAGCTTTTTAATTGTAAAATATTTAGAAAATGGAAAAACCCAACCCATTATTGGTGATTCTAATTTTCTCTACCTGTTTTAAAATACAAAAAAATTATGATGGGGATTTTAGCCAAATTTTTGGCAAAGATGTTTCTTTCTCGGATGTATGTACCATCAGATTGGCCTTCATTGATTCAATTTATTTCAGCTAGGTTTGATTGTAACTCAAATCTCCCATTTTTATTTTTTCAACTTTTTTTTAGCTCTCATGAACGCTTCAAAAATGCTGATAAAGAAGTAAGTTCAAATGCTTCTTTTTTCCTACTTTTGTCTTGCCTTTTTGACACTTTCTTTTTTAACTTCGGCTTTTTTTTTATAGACTGTCGAAGAAATTGTTTCATTCTTAAATCATCCAAATGTTACGATCCAGAGAGGTGCTTTTGTTTTTGTTAATAATTTGGCCCATGGTGGCACAATTGATCAAGTTCAAATGCTCCTTGAATGCAGCATTTTTGAAATTTTTATTAAACGTCTTGGCCAAGAGCAAGATGCGACTACAAAGGTCTTAATCATCAAAACCCTTAATGCTTTAGTTAATGAAAAAACTGAAATGGATTTTGTCGATAGCAACGTAAGCTTTTTTAATTTTCTGATACTCGTCTAATTTTTGCTCTCTTTTTTTTAAATTATGGTAGTATAAAAAAACATTGATAAAGTAATATATGTTTGTCATTTTTAGTTAATGCAAAATTTGGTCAAAATGGATGACAGCAACCATATTTGTGAAGTTCCGGGCATTGCTAGCGTTTTTCAAAAAGTGTGCATCAAAACATAACTTTAATTTTTTTTTATTTAATGTCTGTGCCCATTTTAATTTTTTATCGTATTTTTGAGATTGAAGTGCTCAAAATATTTTAGCTTTTTTTCGTCAGAAGCCAAAGAAGATTTCCTTTAAATAAAATTGTAATAAATTTTTAATATTGTAACTTCGCCAAAAAATGTATTTTTATTTTTTTGTATCATTTTATCTCTGCTGTCTCGGTTTTCTCTTTTTGAGCTGTATCTTCAAGAAATAAGACTCAATCTAAGAAAATGTGTAGTTTTTGTAATTTATGTTCCACCGTCTTCAAAATCCAAACGAAAACTGTTACTTTATTTTAATAAATTTATTATGCTATCTTTGTTTAACAGGTGTAAAGCCAACAACAGATTAAAGCAAAAAATATGAAAAAACCGAAGCTTCTATACAATTTTCATTTTCTACCTTTTTACGGTCATTTGCAAAAGCACGAATTTCATAAAATTAATTCATGATTCATGAAGTTGCTCACAACAACGCTCTTATTTTTTGCCATCAAAAAAAGGAAGATTCAGAAGATTTTTTAAAAGAAGAAATTTAATAGAAATTTTTTGCTATTTTAACAGCATTTTTTTGTATTTAGTGGTTCCACAATTGAAGCGAAAAGAAAGAAGAGAGCAACACATATCATCCAGATCGAAGATGATGGTTGGCCGTTGGCATTGGTGTGAAAATAAAAAGACTATCATAAAAAAGCGTCACTATTTTTCTTTTCTATCTGACGAAATTTTTTTTGGCTTTTTTTGTGGTTTAACGAAAAATTTATTGATTTAAATTGCGCAGAATATTTAATATATTGGTTTTAAGCTTTTTTGATTTCCAAATTTTTAAATGAAAAAACCTAAAATTGTGGTTTTATTTTGGATTTTATTTTACTTTGGTATTTTTAATAGCGTTCATGCAATTTTTGACGCAGATTTTCATAAAATTTTTGGCATCGATGTTTCACCTCTTGAAATAAAAGATAATTGGCCCTCTTTATTTTTACATTTTAATTCATCAAGGTTTGATCATTACTTGATACTTAATTTTTATTTTTTATCCAAAGTTTTTTTAGCTCCCACGAACGTTTTAAAAATGCCGATAAAGAAGTATGTTTAATTGTTTCTTCTTTTTCTTACTTTTTCACATTTTCTTTATGGAACTTTAAGCCTTTTTGTAGGCCATCCAAGAATTTGTTACATTTCTTGATCATCCAACTCCAACCATTCAAAAAGGAGCCTTATTTGTTATTAGTATTTTAGCTAATGGCACTGATTATCAAGCTGAACTCCTCATTGAAAATGACCTTTTACAAAATTTGAATAAACGGCTTTACAATGAACAAGATGGAACTATCAAATTACTGATTATCAAAATTTTAAAAGCTTTAGTTAGCAAAAAAACAGCTACAAATTTTATTGAAAATGAAGTAAGATTTTTTATTTGAATATTTTAAATAGTTTTTGTGGTTTCTTAATTTACTCAAAAAAATTTTTATAGATATTCCACAATCTCTTTTCCCTTATGCCTCATTTGGATGATCATGAATTAGGTGAATCAATTCAATTTATTACAAAATTAGCAAATAATAGCGATTTTGATCAGCGGTGTACCATTTTTGCTTTGGTTTTTAATCACATCGATAATTTCATGGCTAGCGAAAACGTTGAAATTCTTTATTTAAGTAGTTTAATGATAGCCGAATTAACAAACGGAGGATTGAATTGTGAAAATTCATTAGGTTTGGAAAATTTTGATGAAATTTTGGCCAAAGTCAGTTTTTTACATAATAACTAATTACGATTTTCTAAAAATTTATATATTATTTTTTTGGTTAATCAAAAACTTGGCAAAAATGGCAGACAACAAAAATTATAAAGTTCGTAAACAATCAATTTTAAGCTTATCCAACATTGCAAAAACTAATTCTTATATACCACAAGTAATTGAAAGTGGTATCTTCGATTATGCTGAGAAATTGCTAGATGATGACCAAAACAATGTAATTTTGGCTACTTTTGAACTTTTTAATCGTCTTACAGGTGGCGATCACAGACACATTGTTCCAATAAAGGTTAGAAACTTAATTTTCTTAACTTTTTTTTATACTTATAAAAATCTTAAAATTTTAGATTATTCCCATGCTTGTTGATGTTTTTAAAGACAAGGATCCAAATTTTCGTGCTTTTTCGCTCCTGATTATTTCCAATCTCGTTTTAGGATCAAAAGGACATAAAAAAGCTATAAAAAATTGTGGAGTTTTGAAAGAATTAAATAAATTTATTAATGATCCAAATGAAATAGTCAATTGTATGCCTGCCTATTTCTTTTCGAATGCTCTTCAAGATCCCAATTTCACCCAACTTATTTTTGAGGAAGGATTTTTCCCCAAAATTATTAAGTGGCTTGAAAGTGATAATCCAAATATTCGAGATGTAAGCTTTTCTTTTTATTACATTAATTTTAAAAAACCCCTTAATATGCCTATTTTAGTCAGCCATTATGTCAATTGCACACATTTTATTTAAAGGCACGCCAGAACATATGGTTACCATAGTTAATATGGGAATGCTTAAACCTTATTGTTTATGCCTTCGTCAAGAAAAATCACTAATTATTTTATATTCAATTCAACATTTTTTAAATAAACTTCAAGAATCTTCGAAAAACTTTTATGCCCCGTTCTTGAAAAAAGCCATTGCATGGATGCCATTCAAGAACTTTATGAAACTCATGAAGATCAAGCGGTTCGTGAAGTGGCTGAAAATACTTTAGCTTTTTGTCGTCAAATAAGCGACCATACACAAGAATTTTTTAAAAATGAATTGTAATAAACTATAAACTTATTGTTTTACCTGTTGTTTTCCCTCAAAATTGTTTTTAATTTTAAAATAAATATATAAATTTTTTTTCAATCCTTCTTGCACTTCTGTCTCTGTTTACATTATTTGAGCTGGGATGTCATGTAAAAAATCTATTAAAAAATGTAATCTCTATTTTTAAGCTCGGACTTCAAAAACAAAAATGTCTCGTTGTTTTTTTTATTTTATATTTATTACGGAGTTCTTGTCAAACTAAGGCAACAAAAAAATTACAACAATAAAAAGTAAAAAACGAAGACGTCCCACGCGTTTCCTTTTCTAACTTTTTACGGTAATTTGAATAAGAAAGATTGGCATGAAATTTTGATGTGTTTTGAACGTTGGATAAGCTTATGTGCGAATATTTGTGAATTTCAGGATTTTGATGTTGAATCATTTTGGCCAAATTTTTGTTTAACTAAAAATAAATTTTGAAAGAAAGCTTTTTTAATTTTCTTAAAAACTCACTTTTTCTAGGATATAATTGTAATTTTCAAAAATATATTGTCACATTTCAATCCTCCATTGGTTAATTGAGAGAGCATTAAGCTAGTTTGATAAACAATTTTATCGTTTATGTTAGCCATAAAATTATCGAGGTGAGGATAAAGAAGAGTGAAAATGGTGCAACGTTGATAAGTATCGCCATAATATGCTAATTTCGTAACAAATTTAATTGCTTCTTCCAAACTAGAATCATCCAAAGTTGGCAAAAGTGAAACGAGATAGTAATAAACCTAAAAAATTCAGTTCTTATCTTCGAATTTAAAAAAAAAAGGTTTTCAAAAAATGAAGGTCAAAGACAATAAAAAAAAACTTACCCCTCCTTCTTTGATGAAATAGTAAACATTGGTTTCATTAACCAAACCAAAATAAGTTTTGATAATCAATGTTTTGATTATTGGATTTTGTTCTTCTTGAAGATATTTATTAAGTGTATTCAAAATGCCATCTTGATCCATAAGCATTTGAATTTGAGCAGTGGTGCAATTAGCTATTTTTTGAAGAAAAATAAATGCTTCACTTTGAATTGTAATATTGGATAAATTTTCCATGCTTTCAGGGAAGCTAAAAATTAATTATAAAAACTTGAATTTTAAGCAACAACCGACACAGAAAAATTTGGAAGTAAATATAAAGAATCCAAATCAGGATTGATTTTAGAACCAGAAATATCGTAAATTTGGTCATAATTGTTATCATAAAAATTTTCATCCGAACAAAATACAGCACTGATTCCAACAAAACATAAAATTAAGAAAGTAATTTTTGGATTCATTTCTAAAAAAATAAAAATATTTAATAAACTGACAAAAGTTTTCTGAAAGACAACGAATTATGGTACAAAAAACTTTTTTTTGTCAATCAACAAACAAAAACAAATTGAAACTTTTGTTGCAGATTTTTCTTCTTCTTTATTTTCTTCCTTTGCTTATTGCTTTTTTTTCCTAATCGAAGTAAAAAATAAATAAACGAAAGGCTGAGGCGTAATTTTCGATTACATCTTTAACCTTTGGCACATACTTGAATGCGATAAGTGAGAGAGAGAGAAGAAAGAAGCATATCTCCTTTCGTAACAATGACCTTTTTTTGCGCGGCTTTTTTTGTTTGAAATCAATCCAAAAAAACTTTTTTTTTGCAATTAATTTGTAAATTGCAGTTTTATTAAATAAAAGTTGTATTTTTTGCAATTAATTTCTTTTTCCATAATCTTTCTTTTGCAATATTCGTCGCTTTTTGCCGATTTAAAAAAAATCGAAGATTGCGAAACTTTTATTTTTCTCTTTGTTTAGAATTTCTTTTTTTTGTAATGGCGATGTTTTTGGCTTTTGCCCTTTATACAATTGAAGTTCAAAATAAAATATATACAATAAACAAACTGGTGCATACATATGTACATACATCGATGTGGATGTTATGGCGGGCCATTGGCATTTATTAGAAAGAAAAAGACAAAATCATCTCCATTTTTTTGTGAGTTGTGGAATATTTTGTTTTGCGCTTGTTTTCTTTTTTCTTTTTTGATTTATTTAAACGAGCTTTTTTTATAATATTTTGTAAATCGCAACCAACTTCGGAGCTTTTCAAAAATCCTAGAAATGAAGCAACTAAATATTTCTTTTCTGCTTCTATTATTGGTTTCTTCTTCTTTGTTTGATGGCTATTTTTGTGGAAATTTAAATGATGATTTCAGCAAAATTTTTGGCAAAGATGTTTCTCCTTCAGAAATAGAATCGGATTGGCCCGCATTGTTTTACCATTTTAATTCACCAAGGTTTGACCTTTTTTTTAAAACTAAAATGCGAGTCGCTTATTTTTCAAAAGTTTTTTAGTTCGCTTGAACGTTTAAAAAATGCAGACAAAGAAGTAAAGTTTTGCTCCATTTTTTGTTGCTATTCACCCCCATTTTTTTATTTTTTAGGACATCCAACGCTTTATCTCTTTTCTTGATCATCCAAATTTAACAATTAAAAGAAGCGCCTTTATTGTTATCGGAATCATAGCTAATGGCACCGATGTTCACTCCCATCTTCTTATTGAAAATGGCCTTTTACAAAGCTTGAATAAACATTTTTATAAAGATCAGGAACAAGCTACAAAAGTTTTTATCGGCGGTATTCTTCTTGTTTTGGCTAAAGAAAGTACTTCCACTGCCATTATTGAAAGTGAAGTAAGTTTTTTAGCTAACTTTTTTTTGATGATCTGATTTTCGTGATAATATTTTTTTAGATCTTTAAAAATTTCATTTCACTTTTGCCTGACATGGATGAATTTAATTTGGGTCAAGCGGTCGGATTATTTACCAGATTAGGCATGAATACCGATATCCATCACCGCTGTTTCATTTTAATGAATATTTGGAAGGATTTTAATACCTTTTTGGATTCAAGCGATGAAGAATTCGTTCACGGAAATATTTTGATGGCCATATCATTAACCATGCATGGAATACAATGTGATGGTTTAACGGAATTTTCTCATGATTTAACAATTCAAGTAATTTTTTTAACAGCATTTAACAATCTTCTTCCCATACGACTCAAAACAATAATTTTAGGTATTCAAAAAATTGTATAATTTATCTAAAAATAAAAAATATCGAATGTATTCTCTTTCAATTTTATCTAAATTTTCTGAATCTCCTATGCATTTGCCATTGGTAGTCGAAAGTGGAGTTTTGGAATATATGAATGAATTCTTACAAGATCCGGATTATATTAATGTTTTGCAAGCTTTGGGCATTCTTGGCCATTTCGCTGGCAGCGAGCATCACTACCATTTAATTTCGGAAAAGGTAACGAACGTGCTTTCCTTTCTAACTTCTTTTTAATATTATTGAAATTTTTTTTCTTCAGATTTCTACCACCCTTGAAAAACTTTATAAGCATGAAAAACCAGAAATTTCTGCTATGGCTTCACTCATTTCATCCAGCCTTAGTCTTCAAGCAAAAAAGCAAAATTTAATTGATTCAATAACTTTACACGAAATGTATGCGGAAAAAATAAATGAAATAGCCTTTTCCTTTTATTCAAGTCTTTTAACCGATCAAGATTTTCTTGAAGAAGCTGCAAAAGTATTCGATGGTACTTTTATAGAACATATTATTGATTTTCTTGAAAATAATAATAATGCCGCCGCTCGAAATGTTAGCATTTTTTAATTTTTTATTAAATTTTTTGGAAGAAAAATTAATATAAACATAATTTTTCTTAGAGTTCCGTCCAAGCAATTATTAAAATCTTGAAGTTAGAAACATCAGAACAATTCATTTCGATGGCCGAAAAGGAACTCCTTCCAGCTTTCTGCAACAATATTAGCTCCAAAAATGTTAAATTAATTATGATTGTAATTAACAAATTCTTGACTCAAATTGATAAAGATGTCCAAGAAATTGTTTGCAAAAAACTTGAAGACAGTCGATGTTTGTTTCAAATTCGCAAATTATCTCCAACAAACTTGCCCATTTGCACTAAAGCTACCCCACTCAAAGATCGACAAAGATTTGATATCAAACTAGAATTATAAAAATTATGTTAATTCGAAGGTTTCAAATTCTGTCTTTGCATGTTTCAAAGCTTATTTAAATATTTTTTATTTTCCAAGTAATAAATGTTTAAACTCTTAATATTGAAGGCAGATGATATACACAACAAACCTTCAATGTATTTTAAAAAGTTATTCGATATGAAATTTACTTTTTTATTTGGTTGCAAAAGACGTTGTTGCTTCTTTTATATCTTTTTTTATCGAAGCTCAAAAAAACACGTTTCTTCTCTTTCATGTAATTGATTTGTGGCATTTTGGCGGGATGAATGTGACTACGGAAAATCCATTGCATGCCGATAAAAAAAAACAAAGCAACAAACTACAACATTCAAAACATTCCCCTTTTTTTTAAATGTCTAAAAAAGTGTTTGAATTTTTTTCGCCGTTTTTCCTTTAGGTTTTCAAACCAATCCATTTTTTTCTTTCATAAAATAACTTTCCCAATTCAAATTATTTTATGGATTTATTTGATTTTCGTTATACTTTTTTTCATTTATGACTATTGTTTTAACTTTAATAATTTCAGAATAAATTTTTTAAGTATGGCTAATGGTAACAATGATGGTGGCGATGAAAGCCAAGAAACATCAGATGAGGAAATCTATGATGTTGAAAAGATTTTAGATGTGAAAAATTCAAAAAAAGGAGGTAAAAAATATTTAATTCGTTGGCTTAACTATGGTTCAGAAGACGACACTTGGGTTTGTTTTTTGTGATTTTGTTTTCTTAAATAAACAAAAATTTTCAGGAATATGAAGAAAATTTGGTTGGTTTAATATCAATCGACATTTAATGCTATCAAACTTTTAGAAATGTCCTGAATTGCTCAATGCTTTTAAGAAAAAGCTACGCCAGAAAGAAATGTAATTGCCCATTATATTCCCTTTATATATACATATAAAATTGCCTTTTTTTAGTCTTCGAACGGGTAAAACTCCGAAAGAACTATCAAAGGAAAAAAAGAAACGACGACGTGATTCCGATTCAATATCAGCTCTCAAGTCTCGTCTTGATGATTCCGAATTAAGTAATGCATCTTCAAGCACTTTAAAAGATACGAAATCGTCTCTTTTAACACCTAAAAAGATTTCATCGAAAGACGAAAAGAAGCGTAGACACGACGAAAAGAAGCGTCGACAAAAGGATTCTGATTCAAAATCATCTGGCAGCAAAACTCGCCACGCTGATTCTGAAATAAGCAAAGCCTCGTCAAGTCCTACAAAAATTTTTAAAGCTTCCACATCAAATGCTTCAGCATCAAAAGACAATGAAAAGCAACACACGGATTCAACATCAGCTGCCCAACTTCATAGTTCAAATTCACAATTAAGCAACTCATCATCCAGTGCCCGTGAAGCATCAAAAAATTCTACTTCAGCAGCTACAATTAAAACCAGCTGAAAAAAATACACAAAGCGAAGGTATGTATGCTCTAAACAGAGTCCGCAATATTTGTTTTAAAACATGTTTTGATATTTTATGAGCATAATTTCT
>JAJQJQ010000357.1:0-27466 GCA_028622995.1 Panagrolaimus kolymaensis | reverse complement strand
ACATGCTTTCGGACGTGAATGTAAAAAAAAAGAGGACATTGGTCTTTGATCGCTCTTCCTCGGGCGGTGACTTTTTTTCCGACTGGCGGTTGACGCAGAAAAAAAAAAGTGCACCGCCTCTTTTCCTTCTTGTATCATTTGAAAAGTTGGGGAGGTCGTTCGTTGCTTTCATTCATTTTTTCATTCAAAAATTGAAATCGTTTTTTTTTTGTGGTGTGCACTTTGAACATGACAATATTCTTCTTCGTCGAGTGCGAGCAAGCAAGCAAGAAACAATAGCTTCCTTTAAATCCTCTTTATTTTTGTTTTGTTATTCTTTTTTTTTGATGCTTAACCTCCGTGTAAAAACGTGTTTTTTGTACCTATTTTTTTAATAATATTCAATTATTTTGATTTCTTTTTTTTAAATATTACCTTTTTTAATATTTCTTTTTTTTTTTAAGGAATGTCGGATACGATATCGTCGACGACAGATCCAGGAATGGCCCAATTATTGAATCCTTCATTATTTTTACTTAATCAAACACAATTTCGTACAGCATCCTTGGATGAATTAATGTTAGCAGCTCAACAACAAACACATCTTTTGAGAGCGTCAGAAAATTCATCTCCAAATGATAATAAACAACAAGTACAATATTCCATTGATACTTTACTTCAATCAACACAAAATGCTATGGCTGCTGCAGCAGCCGCAGCGGTAGCAGCAGGACAATCATCTCATCAACTTCATTCACAAACTTCATCCGCGGCTGAATCTCCAGCTCCACAAATGCCAAATTCGGGTGGTGCTGGTTCAGGCGATGATGAAGGCAATGGAATTTGGTGAGTGATTCTTTTTTTAAATGATGATGATGAAATCATTCTTAGTCGTCTTTTTTCTTTTGTCAATCACTGCAGCTCTTTTCTGATTCATTCACCTCTTCTTTCTTTTTGACTGCGCCCACTTTTTTTTGATCATTGTTTTCTTGCAATTTTTTTTCTTGCAAAAAAATGTGCGTTCGTTTTTCAAAAATATGCGCTGTTGTTGGCTGGTTTCCAACCATCTGGTTGCAAGCGACGCAAAGCAATTTTAAAGTGATCATCATCCTGAGCTTGACGACATCGACTAAAAATAATGACGAAAGAGCCTGAATAAAAAAAATAAACCAACCCCCGCGCGTTCAAAGACCACAAAAAATGTGTGAGAAAGAAAAAAAGAGTAAATATACTTTTTTGTGTTTTTAAAAGCTCAAATATAATAATTTTGTCAGAGTTTCATTTTTTGTTGTTGTTACTGGAAGGCAAAAAAATAGGGGGTTTAGCTCACGCGCTTTATGCTTCCGTTTGTTTTCTACCCAATTCAATACGAGAGATGACGACGATCAGAGGTCGATTAAAAAACAATATTTTTGAGATCAAAAAAAGTACAACAAAACATGATGGTGATCTTTGCGCTAAAGAAATGTTATCGCATTGCAAACTCAAGCATAAAAATAATAGTCTCGAGTTCGTTCCAAAAAGACAAATAAATATTATAATAATGTTGGAGGAGGAAATATTTATTATAAAAAAAGCTAAATTTAGTGCTATTTTTTCAGCTGCGTTGCTAAAAAATTAAACTAGAAAATGTCTCACTTCTTTTTTTCCTTCGTCTTCTACCGTAATCCTTTCTCCTTATTTACTTGCTTTCTTTCCAATGAAAGTATGTATGTATTTGGATGTTTGGATGAAATTAGGCGAGTATGACTCAGATGCCGCGCATTTAAAACTCATGCCTTTTTTATGAAAAATTAATAGACGTCTGAAAAAAAAACATACACAAAAATAGAAAAATAATTTTTGCATTTGTTTTTGATTTCGCTAAAAAATGTTCATTGAGTGTAAGCAACTAACAAAGTGAATCAACTCAGAGGCATAAAACACATTTTTTTCCCAACTTTTTTGTTTGTTTGTTAATGAAAGAGGTAATAAAATGATTTTTGATCGAAGTGTGACTGTCTCAACCATCACCGCCGCTAGCGAAGGAAATTGAAAAACACGAAGCAATCGTCAACGTCTGTATTTGCTGTTCATCATTCCTTCCTCCTTCTTTTTTTAAATTTCTATTTCATCTTTGATCTAATATTTTTTTTCTTACAAAATAAAAGCGAGCAAATAAAAAATTAAATAATATTTTTATTACCAGTTTTATTCCATTTTTAGCTCCGTATGTAATGATGAAGCCAGTGGAAGACATTACGGTGTAACAGCATGTTTTGGTTGTAAAGGGTTTTTCCGTAGAACCGTACGAGCCAATAAAGTTTATTCATGCCGATATGAGGAAAAATGCCAAATTGATAAAGCTGGAAGAAATGTTTGCAGAAGTTGCAGATTTCGAAAATGCCTTGAAGTTGGAATGGAGCCCGATGCCATTCGACCAGATCGAGATAAGACTGGAAGACAAAAGAATCCTCGACGATCTCATGGAAATTCTTTATCAGAGTCTCAATCGGGTTTACAATCACGTACAGTATCCAATGCGGGCATGCAACCAGAATTTCAATTACCCAATATTGATCGAGATGATCGATCATCCGTTTCAACAAGCAATGGTTCAGCTGCAGATGTAATGATTTCAAAATCTTTGGATCTTGAAGCTGAACGAGCTGCAGCTGAGAGAGATCTCGTACTTCATACTCTTCGTGAAATTGAGAAGATTTGTTCTTCCCTTCAAGATATTGATCCACATATGGGACAGTCATCTTGCAGCAGCCTCTCTGATGTCATCTTCAACCCTGCTTTAGTAGCAGCCCACACTCCGGTTAGTTTTGATTTTGTTTATTCCTTTTTCATTCCAACCAACCCTTATTTGTCCACGGTAACAGCTCAAAAACATGTTAAATTGAAGCAAACAAGCGAGCAAAGGGAATGCCATAAACATTTGCCGCCTTCGCATTCCATTTTCATTGCATGACGTGAATTCTTTTTCCCTTTCAAGCAAGCTTCTCGGAAGCTGTTCTTTGCTCCCTTTTTTTTCGACCAGGAATCAAAAAAGAAAAAGAACTTTGCAAGCAACCTTAGACGACCTCATTCCATTCACTTACGCCTTCTTTAAAATAAAAGAAAAAGCGACTAAGAAAACACATCATGGGCCTCAAAAGAGCGGGCATTGCTTGCTTGCTCTTTCCAGTTTGCGTCATCATCTTTTATTTTGTTTTGTTTCTTTCTTTCTTTCTGGACAACCAGAATGGACCCCTACGCATTTTTTTTCTTTTTACAAAACCTGAAGCAGCAACGGCGACAAAAAAATACAAGAACAAAGAACGGTTGGTCGGATTCTTCCTTTGAAGATGCTGCTTACAACCTTTTTAAAAAAGCATTTTCTGAAGCATATGGAAAGAAGAAGCAAGTAATAAACCACAAAGCCTTAAAAAGAATGCAAAAAGAAAAAAATATATATAGCATAAACAATTAAAAAATAAAATTAATAGCAGCATGAGTAATGAATTTATTTGTTTTTTTTAGCTTGATTATGGTGCAACTCGCGAAATGAAAGGTTATGATGATTATGCAGAAGGAATGCGAAGACTCGTAGTCCTTGCAATTGATTACACTAATACCATGAAACCCATTGCCGATATTGCTGCATCTGAAAAGGTTTGTTTTTGATAATAAAAAAAATTTCAATCAAAAGCAAACTTTTGCTTCCGGGATTTTATTTTTCGTGAAAAAAAACTAAAAAATAAGTTATTTTGCTTTTTTTCAATTCTGTTTTACTCACGCGACTCGTCAGACTTGTTTACGTCGAAGAAAAAAAAACAGAACGGAAGAAGAAAAATAAAATAGAGCCAAAGGCAACCGACGACTTTTGCTCCCTCTTTTTTTATCGAGACTTATTCAAGTCGAAAATAAGTTCAAGAGGAATTTGTTTTTAGCAATCAATTTTTAAAGGCATTGTTTGTGAACGCAAAAAGTTTATATATTTTTGTTTCTATGTAAAGCTTTTTCATTCGTCAAATTTTTGGAAGAAAAAAAAGAAGACCTCGTGAGCATCTTGACATTTTGGCACCAACAGCTTTGAAATCATTGGGGAGCTTTATCTTTCAAATTTCAAAACACTACAATTTCTTGGAGGCATACATTTTTTAAAGATTGCCTACCTAGCAGACTAAAAACCATTTTTATGTTTTGCTTATGCGAAGAGGGAAAAGTCATTCATTCTGTAGTCAAAGGTCACAGACACGAACACAACTTCCATTAATGTGGGTGCCAACTTGCAATTGTGCTAGCTTTTTTTCTTCAATGCTGCTAACACGTTTGTAGACCCGTTAAGCATTTTAAAAAATGTTGTAAACAACGTCTGACGTCAAGAAAAAGAAAAACGAAATAATAATAAAAAATGCAAATTAACTGAACTTTGGTTTTACTTAGAAAAGGAAAATCTTGTGACGATTTCATACTTAAAAAACAAATTGGAAGTTATCATTTAATTTTTTCAGATTGCCCTTATTAGAAGTTTCGTCTCATCTTTTTGTGTTTTTGTTACTCTTTATCAATCAGCTCAAGATTCGGAGAATAAATGCAGAACATTATTACCTAATGGAGTATATGTTTCTGAAACAACTCCCACTCGATTTTTCACAGAATATATTGATCCTAAACTTGTAAAAGGTGTGGAACAAAGAATAGAAACAGCTCGATGTGCAATGAGTGAAATGCTTCAACAATCTATGAAACGATTAAATTTAACAACGACAGAATATGTCTGCTTAAAGGCTATCATTGCCCTGGATCCTCATGCATCACAAATCTCAGCTCACACCGCTCAAATGCTAACCACCGCTCGAGAATCTGTTCAATCAGCACTTTATAGTCATTTGAGTCAACAAATGTCCCAAATGGATGCCATTGCAAGATTTGGTAAACTTCTCATGTTACTTTCAAATATTTCTGTAAGTCACATCAAAAATTTAATTTTTGCATATTTAAATTATCTTTCATTTTTTTAGAAAATTGGAGCTTTAATTACTAATATAATGCAAATGGGACGCGAATTTGATACAACGACACCTTTATCATCAAATCCAATATTTAATAATAGAGCAGCTTCAACAACAATTCTTTCATCAACTTTGATGACAAGATTATTTACAAACGATGAGCCACTTGTTTGTGCGCTTTGATTTTCTTTTACTCTTTTCCCATCTTCTTCATTAAATGCTTATTATTATTATTCTTATTATTATTGTTGTTGTTGTACAGAGTTTAAAAAAGTTGTATTAATACCTCTCGGTTTTCCTTCGAGTCTTCAATGTACATAATTTAACTTACTTTTTTTATTATTATTATAAAGATGATAATGATTTCTTTCAACACAAATCAGTGCATTTTTTGCCTTTTTGTTTTTAAATTTTGACTGACTTTTTTTTGTACATAAATTTTCTTCTCTTTTTGCTCATTTTACTTTTATTGTTTTTCCTCGAAAAAAATATAACAACCCAAAATTGTCTTTGATTTTTTTTATAATTTTTTTATTAAAATTCCATAGGAATTTCGTGCTTTCTTTCTTCTTTTTTCTGTGTTTTTCAAACAACCATTCACTGTTTTTCGCTTTTTTTATGTTTCAACAACCATTTTTTTTTGTGTTCCGGTGACATTCGTTTAAAAAAAGCTGCGCTCAAACGTGTATTATTGTTTATATTTCTTTACTATCTATTAAACTGTATTATTAATTTTGACAATTTAAATTAAAAACAATTTATAAAAAAAATTAAGAATCTTTTTTGTATCTCTTTTACAATTCTTCGAAGTAAAAAAAAAAGCAAAGCTCAAAAACGCGTCTTTAATTTTGGAAAATATATTTATTTTTGGTGAATTTTTACAAAAAAAAATTTATTCACTTCTTAAAAATAATAAATTCTATTTTTAGCATTAAAAAATAAATAGTATCACAAATTAGATACAAAAATGAAAAAGGTCTTTTTTTATATTTGTTTTTATTTTCTTTTTAAAATTTTTTGTTTGTTTGTGCGCATGTTAAGAATCCCAACTAAAAAAGTGATAATAGTAAATTATTATTTTTATATGCAATTACTATTATATTAAGAATTAAAAAATTATTATTAAAAAATAAAAAATTAATTAGTTTTTTACGTGCGTACACATACATACAACAAAAAAAATACAGACAATAACAATGAGTAATGTTTTGATTAAAATTAAAAGAAAATGGACGAAAATACAGTAATCAAAATGTAGTGTCGGGTTTTGTAGTTTTTTTTATTCCTCTTTCAAAGAATGGAAATAATAATCAAAAACAGTTTAATTAAAAAAATAATTAAGTTATTTGTATACTTGATTTGCTTGATGACGATTTCAGTAAATAATTAGTCATTAATTTGGAGTCGGAAGACAGTATAATTAGATATGCGTGTATTAGAATTTTCTTTATACAATTTTGGTTGGCAATGATGATAATCGTAGCTTCATCGTTTGGAATGCTACAAAAATTATTTCTTAAAATCGGTCGATGAGACATTTTTTGTTATTGTTAAAGAACATTAACTCATACTTATATTGTATTTATACCCAAATAACTTCAACTATTCATTTATTATTCCACATTTTATGCTTTTTCTTTTTTTGATTAACCTTCAATCGGATTTTCTTATGTACATTGTTTTGTTATAATTTCTTTGCAAAATACATTTTTTCATTTCTTTTAAAAATACTTGTACTTAACATTTATTAAATGAAGTAAAAGTCTAAATCATGAGTTTTTTTTCAAAGATACAAAGTAAAAAGTTGTTGTTCATTTTTTTTTTGCCGCCACCAATACAAATTTCATATAGTGTTTGCTTTCATTCAATGAAATTAGCAAAAATTGAGTCATAAAATTGGGAAAAAGAAAAATCAAAGCACAAACAAACAAAAGTGGTAGTAATAAAAAAAAATAGGAGCCTGTTTACGTAATTCGTTCTTTTTCTTTTAAAATTATATTATTTGATAAAAGAAAAAGTCCTTTCTTTAGAAAAAAAGAGGTAAAGAAAAGGTTAATGCTTTTTATTGAATGTACTTTTAAAACTGAAACCATTTTTTAAAGAAAAAAACAAAATTAAAAAACATAAACACAAGGTTATTTTTTGAGTGATCAGAAATACAATTTAAAAATAAATGTATTGGAACATTTTTTTGAAAGTGTAATTATTTACTTATCCATAAAAAATAAGAGATGTACCACCATTGATATGCAACATTAAAAGCTTAATACAGGTCCAAAAAAGTTACTTAAAGGGGCACTTTCACCTGACTCAAATTTTTGCTTACGACATGTTTTACCTCCTAGCGCGAAAGTTCTTTGTCAAGTCCATTTCGAAAATGTTTGTAAGCCTTGGTCAAACTTCGTGAAATTTTTGAAATTTTTTCCAAAGCTTGACAAAAACTTACAAACCTTTTCGAAATGGACTTGACAAAGAACTTTCGCGCTAGGAGGTAAAACATGTCGTAAGCAAAAATTTGAGTCAGGTGAAAGTGCCCCTTTAATTTAAAATTAAGATTTGACTTTATTTCATATTGCTTTAGTCTATTATTCTCCTTTTTTAAAGAATAAACTTGGATCGGAAAAAATGGTTAAACGCTTTTTTAGTCTTTGATCAATCATGTTTGCAACAAACAAAAAAAGATATTTAGTTCGTATCATTGCACTTGATTTTGGGAAAGCACAAAAGATCAGACGGATGAATGATCGAAACACGCAATGAGACCGTTTTTATATTGTTTTGTTTGGAAAACATTGCGTAAAGATCAAATATTATATATTCATTCCAAAAAAGTGCAACTTTTTAACCCCCTCACTTCATCTTCCGTTAGGCTTTAATCCCGTTATAAATAAATGTTTATTAAAAAAAATAATCCGATTTGCGTCAATCGACACTCACTTACTGAATGACTGACTGCCTCTTTCTTTCTATTTACTATTTCCGGAATTTTTTTTTAATAATAATATTTAATAACAAAACACTAATCTTTTTTTTATCTCTTATCAACAATTTTTGGTCTTTCTTTAATCACACTCACACATAAATATATGTATTTGAGTCACAGCTTTTTAGAGATGTAATATGTACACAGATAAAAAAAGTCCTTGTTTTAAAGACTTCTTAATTTAGGATTTTTGCTTAAAAAAGGGATTATCTCTCTTTTCCCCCTTCATTCCTTTCATGGCTTGCTTGTTTTTTTTTTGCGGAGGCAAATAAAAATCCCTAAAATGTATCCTTTTTGATCCTCGCCAAAAAAATAAACGAATGACGACAACATTGTTTTTTCCGCTTTTTTAATTTTATTATTGCTTTTTTACTCTTTAAAAAAGACGTTTAGAAGGGTTGGAAGAAAACCAGAAAATGAACTTTTCAAAATGGATTAAGTCATTCAACAATAAAAAGAAAGTTTTTCAAAAAGATTTTTAGCTGCTGCCAAAAATGAATAAAGCAATGACGTGATTGACCTTTGAAGTTCAAATATTAAAACAAAAAACGTATTGTAATCATCGCGTCTCTATGAAAACAAAGTTTTCATGAAAATCAAAAAAAAGTTCAAGAATTCAATGAGAAAACAAAAAATGCGATCAAAGAATGTCTTGTCTTCTCTTCTGTGTCTGAGTCGTTGTTGTTTAAATGTTTTTGCATGGAATTGATTTTTAGCAATTGATTTAAAGATAAAAATAGAAAAAAGCAGCGAAGCCAGAGAAAAAAAAGTGTGCAGAAAAACAAATGTTTTTGTTTTTGTTCTAGCTGCCTCGCCTAATGTCTGAAATAATGGGTTCCTTGACAGCAACATTACTCAATGAAAGTTTAAATAAAGACAAGAGTTCCAATAAGACTCACTCGGAACTAATTTGATAAAAGTTTAAATTAATGAATACAAATAATAATAAAAATTTAGTTCCTAAAGGGTATCACTGTGTCTGAAAAAACAAATTAAAGAATTTCATTTTATTTAAAACTTTCATTTTCACGAGTGCTTTACGACGTTTAACATTTTGTGCAACATGTAATTTGTGTTTGGCATTGCTTGATTTAAAAAGTACTTTAATTTTCTGTATGTATCCTTACTAAATTAAGCCTTTAATGCTTTTGTTATTTCCAATAAATTTTGTTTTCATTCGACAAATAACCTTATTTATTAAATACATATACAGACATTCCAAATAAATGTCTAAAATTTAAAAATCAATGGACAAAAATAAAAAACTCTTTGCAAAGAGAGAATCATCTGCCCTCAATTAAATAGACGTGTTTTAAGTTTGAACCAAAACAAACGATTTTTGTTCCGTGAAAAAAAAAAAAGTTGCTGACACAGACAGCTTTAATAGATTTTTTTGTCAGTTTTTTGTTGCCAATTTTTATTTATTACTTGATAAAAAAAAAAGAAGAAACGAAGAAGGAAGTATCTTCAAAAATTTTTTGTTTTTGGTTGGGTTTGAGATGAAAATCAAAAAACAATAGACGCATCTCTTTCATTTCCCTCTTACTCATTCACTCATGTGGGTGTTGTTTTCTTTCTTTTTTTTTTGCAAACAATTTCACATCCCACAATATTTTTTATGTTTTTTTATAACTGAACATCAGTATTAAAAAATATTGTCAACAAAAAAAAAAGCAAAACAAAATAAAACCATGACCAAAGAAGCAAGCATGAGAAAAGATTTTTTTCGAAAGAAATGAAAAAAATAAAAGCAACGAAGATGAAGCAAACACATGAAATTTTGAAAGAATGGTTTTAAATCTTTAACATTTTAATATTTCTTTTTGGTGATCATGGAACTTCTGTGCTAAAAAAATATTTCCTCGAAAAGAAGAATGAGAACAAACAAAAAAAAGTGTTATTCAGCTTTTCATAAAAAAAATCAGCTGAGAATACAAAAAATAAAAATGCTTTACTTGCGTGGTGATTAATAAAAAAGAGTAATAATCCTGCTTTATTCATTCACATTCTAGGTAAATCATTTATTGGATATCCAAAAAAAGCTGAGACTCAAATGAGTTAAAATACCGACTTTGGTTATTCATATTCTTTATTGATCTCAATCAGAATTTTTTTATGACCACTCTATCTCTTACTAATTTTTCTTCTCATTCATTTGATCGCTGCAATCATTTTTTTTAAACAATTTTATTATTAAACTTTTGTCGTTTCCCGAAATACGATATCGTTGGTAGCCTGAAACAACAAATGCCATTTTCCAAAAGTTACATGACATTTTCAAATTGATCTTTCTTTCTTTCTTCCTTCCGTCCATTCACTGTTCCATAAATACTTCTTTTAAAAAAAAAAATATGAAACCTTTTGTCTTTGTTTTTAAAATCTCAGAAAGGAACATGAGAAAAAGATTATTCAGTTCATTCAGTGTTAAAATCACGTCATATATTTATTTATTTTTGTGGGTTAATCTTTATTTTTTTCCAATAAAATAATAATGGAAACTATAACAAAATAAAACAATTAACCTTTTGTTCTAAACTTTGTTTTAAAAATAAACAAATATAATTTTAATTAAACACACGCACAAAAAAGCAAAGATTCGTAAATGACGTTTGTAATTTTGTTTTGCTTTATGGTAGTTAGAAAATAAAATACATATATTTTTAAATTTACGTATTCTTTTGGGAATTATTAATCTAATCACATTTAACATTTTCTCATGAGATTTGTAATGGGAACGCTTAACATAGTAAAAAAAGAGCTCAAAAAACACACAGAAATTTTAAATAAAAGCAATAATAATTGAGTGGGTGATTTATAAAATATCCTTTATTTTCTCGTTGTTGCAATAAAAAAGGTTAAAAAATAGTTTAATTCTATAATCATAGATAGTATTTTATTGGTAAAAATAACGTTATTAAGAGTTTTCGTAGTTTCACAACACAAGTCAAAGTTTTTATTTCCCTCTTTTTGAAGCTATAAATGCTGGTTTCTTTGTTGCATCAAATCAGTGGGCTTATTTTTGTTTAAATAAATAGTAATGCCTTTGAACTATGTGTTTTATAACGTGCATAAGATGAAATCAAATTAGGAAGTTTGAAAATTATAAAGTAAGCACACAAAAAAATAACAAAGTAAAAAAGTTTTTATTGCAGGTGGATTTTCGCTTTAATTAATTTCAATTTTTTATGTCTGGTTTATTTACTAAGAATTGTAACACACCACGAACAAAGGTAAAAAAAATAATTATAAATAAATAATCAAAAAGATCTGGATGGTTTAATTCTATTATTTGATGAATTTACTGTGGATGATGCAACAGCGGCAGCTACCGTAACCGTATTGCTTTCGGTATCCACACAACATATTTGTCGAACAATTTCTCGTCGAAGTGTGCTGCTAAGAGCTAAAAGGAACCAGGGCGGAGTGAGGGTTGTTAAATCATTTACATAAACTTGATATGAAAATAATGAAATACGCAATGCTGAAGTTGGTAAAACAAGGAAAAGAATCTGCAAAATATTTTTTTATTATTAAACCTAGCATTTTTTAATATATTGTTTAACTTACTTGAAGTGTGCCAGAAGCAAGTTGAGTGAAAAATACGAGTAAATTAAAACAAAATAATTTGATGTTATGTGGTGAAGTTTTGTTTGTGGAACTGCTGCCAGCTTTATTACCCCATCGTTGCCAAATAAGATAACCACAAACATAAATATTCATAACAAAACACAATACCGCGCATGTGAGAACAACAATGGATGTATTTCGACTATTTTTCATATAAGGTATATCGATGGTACTATGTCACGCGGTGACAGATAAGATATTGGTGTCGTCGAGGTTTCGGTTGATAGTCCTTGGGAGTTGGTTGCATCTTCTGTAGCTGGGATTTTCCAAATAAGACAAGAACATATTCACATACATCTTTATTCAGGACAAACAACAACCAGCACAGACAAACATGTAACACACAACTACTACTACAAAAGTGAGACAAAAGTAAAGCAAGCATAAGTATGCAAATAGGCTGCCATCTTGCTGGCTGTTTCGTTACAGGACAATCAAGAGGAGCGAGAAGTTTGAATGATAGGGGAAGCACAAGTGAGAGATTCTGCAGCAAGAGAATGTGGGAGATGAGCCACATGACACGCCGCCACCCCATCTAAAATGTGTCCTCACATTTTGTAAGCAAGCATACGACCAAACCACGAAGTTGAAACCATTCACATTTCTGGATCATAGAATATCCTTTCATAACACATTTCTTGGACCAAGCATCTTTCTCCATATCGGCATCGGCATCAGTACAAGACATTAAGCATAATTGCTGTCAGGGTTTATCAAGTCTGCATCCAAGATATATTCCTTCGCCATGAGTACATAAGAACATAACCATCTTCATCCATATCACTAGCATTCAATTTCGACATAAGCTGTCATACGATCAGCACAGGGACAACGAGAACAAGCAAGTTGATGATTTACCTGCTGTCATTGAAGCATTCGATTACAACGAAATCAAGATCATTTCATAAAAGAGCCATCGATCATACCATTGTTGAATCCATGTTGCTGTTACCATAGTTCATCGATATAGGCCAGCCGCTCCATTCGCGTACTGTTACCATTCTTTCAGGCCAGCCACTCGCGTACTGTTACCATCGATATAGGCCAGCGGAACATAACAATAAGATCATACCATAAAGCAAGAGTACATCCAACAATCACATCATAACAAGAAGCACACAGAAGAAATTCATCATCCATAAGGAGCACATGTATACCATCGTCGAATCCATATCGCTGTAGTGCCAGGGGAACACTATCCAAAATACGTCCTGATTATCGCCATGGTGAGAGGCACACCATTCACTTGGTTCTAAAGACCATAAAATCGCCCCATTAAAAGATCGACCAGTAACATCTCCTTCTTCTTTGCGACGAGATACACTTCATTTTCATAACATAAGACATTCATAACACAAGAGCATTAACAATCCATAGAGTTTTCTTTACATAAACAGCAAAGTTTCTTATCCATTAGTTCAATCACAAGTTTTTTCATAGGTTCTTTACCAAGTTCATTTTCTTTCAAGACCATTTTCAAGTTCAGTTTCTTCCATTCCAGTAGTACATCACGTTCGTTGTCGGCTTCTCCATAAGCATTTCATATTCACGAGGTTGTTTGACTTCGATTCAATCCATAGTTCCATGATTGAGATGAGCAAGAGACCATCCGACCATTACCAAGAGTTCACCAGTATTATCATCATCTTCGAATAGTTCAGCTGTTCCTTTGATTCCATTGATTGCAGCAATATTACCAAGACAGGATCAGTTGGGTAGGGCCCTCCATGTCACGCGGTGACAGATAAGATATTGGTGTCGTCGAGGTTTCGGTTGATAGTCCTTGGGAGTTGGTTGCATCTTCTGTAGCTGGGATTTTTCAAATAAGACAAGAACATATTCACATACATCTTTATTCAGGACAAACAACAACCAGCACAGACAAACATGTAACACACAACTACTACAAAAGTGAGACAAAAGTAAAGCAAGCATAAGTATGCAAATAGGCTGCCATCTTGCTGGCTGTTTCGTTACAGGACAATCAAGAGGAGCGAGAAGTTTGAATGATAGGGGAAGCACAAGTGAGAGATTCTGCAGCAAGAGAATGTGGGAGATGAGCCACATGACAACTATCAAGAACATAACCTTTCTCGGGTGTGGATTCATTTGAAAGTTTGAGTTCAACTTTAGCAAACCATAAATGTATTGTAATTAAATTTGGTAATAAATATATTATGGGAATCATAAAAATTAATTTATCCCTCCAAAATGATTTATATGATGCTTTAAAAAGGATTACAGTAAAACGATTGAAAGATAAAAGTAAATCAAAAAGACAGCTTGCATGTTGAGTATCATACAGTAAAACATAAAATAAAGTAACAAAAAATCCATTTCTAGGAAGTCCAGCATAAAATGATAACTTTGCAGGGCAAGCCATAGCTCGAGTGAAAAAATAATAAAGGATCGAATTTAAAATGGAATTAATAGAAGAAAATCCAAAAATTTTATAAAATGATCCCGTGTAATTTAATCTTGATTTAGCGATAAACATAACATACAATGTAATCAAATACAATACATAACTTGGTATGATATAAATTAAGGGAATAAATGCAACAAAATTTGCTTCTTCTGGTGCCCGTAAAATCATGTTTCAACGTTTCACAAAGCTTTAGATTTTTGCAAAAGAGATAACTAAAAAAATGATATTTTAAAAGCTTCAAAGTATATAATTTTCAAACACAGCAATAAAACACTCAATTTTCTTGACAAAAGTTGATAAATAAGTGATTGTAAGTGGCCATTAAAAAATTAATTTCCAAAAAAAATAAATGAAAAACGCTCGAAATGGTTTTTTCCATCTCGAAGGCGACAAGTTTTAAAGCAGGTGAAACCAAAAGATGTCATTACTTTTCTTTCTTTACCATTGCATAAGTTTTTAATACCAATTAAAATATATCTGCTTTCAATTTTCAGGTAAATTTTGCGTATTGCATTTTCATAAAAGGTTTAAAATTCAAAAAGGTTATTTAAATCTTTATCACTTAATTTTACTTATATCTTTGAGGAAAATAAAAAATAAAATGTGATATTATTTAAATCAAAATTTTTGGAATAAACAAGAAAGATGCTTTAAAAATATTACTTACAAATGTATTATAATAATTAATTTATGAAATCTATAAAAAAATGCATCAAAAAATGTTCTAATAAGCAACAATAAAAGTTTCTGGAAATTTCTTTCATTTTGTGAGAAACGCTCGCTTTTCCCTTTAAATTTCTTTCGCAAAGTATCTCAATTTTTCGCGAAACTTCTAGATGCGAAGAAAAAAATGAGTATAAAAGACGAATGATTCTTTCAGTTTTTTTAAGTTTAAAAGAAATTTGATTCTTTGAATTAAATCTTAACTCTCAACTCAACGTTCTCTCAATCAAAATGTCTCTCTGGATGTATGATCCTCATCGCTCATCTCTCCGACGTCAAATGTTGGATCCTTTTCAAGAAATTGAACGCTCTCTTGATCACTTTTTTGATGGTCCAAGTCAACAACTCTGCCTTCGTGATCATGCTGGTCAATTAACCAATGATGAAAATGGATTCCGGTAAGTTTTCTTTCTTTCATCCTTTTTTTGCTGCTTATATTTGACCTCAACCTTTTTTTAGTTATCGCGTCGATGTCCGTTCATTCAAGCCTGATGAAGTCAAAGTTGATCTTGAAGGTGAAAACCTTGTTGTTCGTGCTGAACATAAAGAAGAAAAAGATGGTGAAGCTGTTCATCGAAGTTTTGTTCGTCGTGTCGCCATTCCAAAAGAAATTCAAAAGGATGCTCTCAAGTGTAATCTCGATGATAGTGGACGTCTCGTCATCTTTGCGCCCAAAGCTGCTATCGCTGATTCCGATAAGCGCTCAATTCCGATTGAATTCAAGAAGAATGATGCTGCTGCCGCCAACAAGTAAACCTTCTTCTCCATCTTTATGGCTCTCATCGGGTTTTGTTTTTTGTTTTTTTTGTCTTGTTGTAAACTATGACTTTGTTGTCGTTGTTTTTTAAATAAAGTTTTTTTTTGTTAATTTTTTCTTTTGTGTTTTAAACGGAGGTCAGTATGCGGATGAGTATATGCGTAGTATTATCATCGATATTCAAGGCAAAATTTAACACGTTAGACAGAGTTTATTTTGAAGAGAAAAAAAACAGCTTAATATCGTTTACGTTTAAAATCAGGCGATAAATATCGTATTGTTTAACATTAAGTTATCTTATCTTTCTAATCCTAAAGTTTTTCTAGTGAAGCGATAAAGTTAACTAAAATTCAAACGACAAAAAAACAGTACAGTTTTATTAATAAACATTCTCAAAAGTAAAAAAACAAAACAAAGGCATAATACAATATTATTTCAGACAAAAGAATATGCAATAACAACAGAATGGTTAAATTCATAAAAGCGGTTAAAGAAATGAACAACAAAGAAACATGAGAAAAAAACATTAAATAAAAGCAAATTAATCCTTGTGGCATGTGGAAAGGTAAAGAATGATTTAAGTTAAAATAATGTATGACTATGGTTAGCTAATGAAAGCTTTGTAAAAATGTTTTGTTTTTCTCCAAATAATATTTATTCCAATTTAACTTCCAAAACTTATGTGAATCTTAACATGCTTACAAGAAAACTATACAACTCAAATTTTGTTGTTGCAAGATTTCACACGATATCGATTCCAACTCAAATGTGAACAAATCGGTTGCAAAAAATCATCATCAAATACTTTCATCATTTCGGTTTTTAATGTTTTTATGTTTTACTTCAACAATATGTTTTCAATAACTTCCAACTATTCAGATAATGAAGAATTTATTCATGCTTGACAAAATAAATATAAAAATGTTACAAATTTCAACGTTTCCTAAAACAAAAAAGGTTTAGCACTCTTTATTAGTAGCTAATATACTCAAAACTTACTTCTTTTTCCCTGAATCATCATTTTTGCGTTTTCTTTCACGTTCACTATCATCTTTCTTTTTCTTTTCTGATCCATCATCATTCGGTCTTCGTCGATCACTTGCATCTTTCTTAGATTTATCAGAATTTGTATTTCTTCGATCTGAATTTTGATCTTTTTCCAAACCAAAGTACTTCTTCTTTGAACGATTTCGTCGAGATGAAGAATCGGAATCAGTGTCCTTCTTATTACTTCCAAACATTCGAGAACGTTTTTCACGCCAGCTATCTTGAGCACGTCGAAGGAATGAATCGGATTTTGTTTCAGATTTTATTTCAGATGGTTGAGGATTTGTAATTGATGGAGGTACAGCAGTTTCAACAACATTATTGTTAACATCCGAAGTGGAGAAAGGAATTTGTTCACGTTCAGCTTTGAGAGGTTTGTTTTTTCTTGCAAGACGAGCTTTGAGACGAGCATGTAATTGAGCTCTTGTTGGACATGCTAAAAGCTTCTTTCCATCTGGTATGTCACTTTGAATAGCAAATTCAATTGGTTTATCATCAGAAAACTAAAAGAGATATTAAATAGAGAGAAAGAGTGAAAATTTAAAACATATACTTACAGCTAAATGTTGTCCACCTCGAGGAGCATCTTTTAAAATAGGTTTAACGCCAATCTTCTCAGGATTCATTTCAAGAGTTTTTGTACTTTTGCATTTCTTTTCGTCCAATAAGCATGGCATCATGAGGAAATGGAGGATCAAGAGGATCTTTTTGATTTGCACCCATCGCCATTTTAGAAATTTTAACAGATTTTGGACTATACGGACGTTGAAGAAGTACAGAAGCATAGCGGTTACGATCCATGGCATCCATCATATAATTTCGAAATTCAATCTTATCTCTAACTTGTTCACCTTCAACATCAATAATAATATCTCCGACTTCAAAGCGCATATATGACAGAGAATCTTTTTTCAACACGAGTAATAACAACAATTCCGTCATGAGAGTTGATTGAAAGACCAAGATGAATACCGAGTCGGTAGCTAACATGAGCAATGAGAAAATGATCTTCAGGAAAGTTGGTCTAAAAACAAAACTTGTGTTTAATGGCAAATAATGAAAAAGATTATATAAGACGCCGATATTTAAAAAAATTTGGGGCAGCCCTAAAAATCTCACTTTTTTGAAAAAGAGTCTCTTTTGCCATTTTTTTCAATTGATTTTTTTTGGCAAAAGAGACACTTTTTCAAAAAGGTGAGATTTTTAGGGCTGCCCCAAATTTTTTTTAAATATCGGCGTCTTATATCCATAAGCAGCATAAGATAACATATTTAAAGAGCAATACCTTGATTGTGGAAGCAGTAAGACCATGTCTGTTAAGTCGAAATTGATGAGCTTTTGTTGTGAACATTGGTCGAGTAACAGTAACACGAACATGAGGGCCATGTTTTTGAAGAAGTCTCAGGAAATGTCCAGCTGAACGTAACTAAAAATAAATACCGGTATTAAAAATATAATAATAAACCTATAAAAAAAACTCACATTTCTCCCATTAACAGCAAGAATATGATCTCCCATAGCAAATTTAGATTCTTGCGGTCCCATTTTTTTAAATCCATCAACATAGAGTTTTTCATTAACCAAAATCCCTAAATTCAAGTCGTCTTCTAGGTCCAAATCGATTTCAAGGCGTTCAGTTGCTGAATGAGACAAATTGTTTGAAGGCTTTGAAAATTCAGCAGCAATTTTAGGAATTTCAGAAGGAGGCGGTGCTGTTATATTTGCAGCAGGAATATTTTCATTTGATTCTTTTTCTCCACCTCCTTGAAGCTCTTCATTTGGTTTTTCCTTTGTTGAATCATCGATTTTACGTTCGTTCTGAAATAAGCAATTAATGTTATCATAATACAAAAGAAGATTAAAAAAAGTTAGAAACTTACAGCTTGTCGGAAAATAGGTCGATAATCATTAGCTTCGTCACCTTCTTCTCGTTTCATTTTCGTTCACTTGTGAAAAAACTGTAAAATAAACGAATGGCATTTTTCTTGAAATATTATGGTTGTTGTCAATGGAATCCCGCCGCACCCCGAGCGAAGCGAGGGGTGCGGCTGTTTTAGGAATGAGAACGCCCGATCTGCTAACCGAAATTTATGATTTTTTTTATTTTGCGTCATTATGCTGGTATTAGAGGACTCCCTAGGGTCAATTTTTCGTCGCATTTACGAATCTGTAAAAAAAATAGAGGGTTAGATATCGTAATTCCATCAAACCGAAAAATCAGCACTGGTAACAATGTCCCGCTGGGCGATCCAGCATAATAACGATATATTTTGCTATGTAAAATCGTTTTCTCCACCCTCAAATACCTCTATGAGTAAGCTAACTTTAAAAAACATCACATAAAAATAGATGTATGCCGCTATGGAAATTTAAATATTTTGATTTAGTGTAAATATATCATTAGCTAATGTTTCTTCTTACTAATTGTTGTTTGGTGTAGGGGTCTGAAGCGGAAATGCGATGAAATCGAAGTCATAGGTTCGAATCAACTTTATTTTTATTTTTTAAATGAACTGTTTTAATTAAATCAATAAAAGGCAATAATGTTTAAATTATTTTTAATAAATTTTAAAAATATTTTTGGCATAATAGATATTTATATTTTGGAGAAATTTCCAAAAATTATAGTTTTTTGAGAATATTAGGTTTCTTTAATTAAGAAATGAAAGGGTATTTATTTTTAACGGTTTTTTAGTGACTTTTTTTTTTGTTTTTGAATTACATAAACTCTTGGATCATATAATTTTTTTCTAAAACTAATTGGATTGGCATAAAATACTTTTCGATATTCTAAACGCAAAATTTAATTAAAAGTACGCTGCACGCTAAGTTTGTGAAAAATAGAAACATAAGTTAACCTTTTTTATTATTTTCGGTGATTTTAATCGAAAAGTAATTTGAAAATTACTAGAAAATAAATATTCATTGTTTGTTCGTTCGTTTTCGACTGCTTTTGGCCGCAATCACTGGGCAACTGGACTTCGCTAATTCGCATACATATTATTATTTTTCTCTCATTTTTTTTTGTATCTTATCTCGTAATCTTTTGTAGTAAAATAAAAAATGTAAGATTAAAATTTGCAAAAATGTGAAAGAAGCTTAACTTTCTTTACAAAGCGCATTGAAATGATTTGTGTAATTTTCATATACATAAAAAATCAGCAAAACATGGTTTTGCTTACTCCGCAAAATTACACGAATTAACTATTGTAAGCTCGATCGATGGCTGTAACCTTAACCTTTTGCGAATTGCCCACAAGCTGGTATAAATTACTTAATGGTCCATTGTTTATTTAGATTCTGGCAAAAAAGAAAGTTATAATTTTAACTTCTTTTTTTGTCAAAGTGCAATAAGTAAAATCATCAGGAAAGTTAATTAGCTTCTGATCAATTGAAGAAAACAAATAAAATTAGACCGAAAACCTAACTTTCTTTAGATTTTTGCTAAAAAAAAGTTTCAAAGGCTTACACATGTTTCAATTTTTAGGATTTCTTTATTTAAAATTAAGTGATTAAAATAGACACGAGTGATAAGTTTGCTCGGGAAAAGCTTTGATTTTTTTAAAGTCAATGCAGCTTTTTCGAAAAATTATTAAAACATAGGCATAAATGCGACTGTCAATTTTGTATTTTTTAATAGAACAAATAAGATCGCCGGCGGGGCTTCTAGTATTATAATTATTGTTGCAGACGGCTCAAGAGATTAGTGCACAGTATTACTATGTAAAAAAAACACGAGGCTGTTCAGGAAAAAAAACTTTTAGACGGTGGAAGAGATTAATTTAATTTTAATTGATTTTGCTTTTAGACGGCTAATGAGATTAATTTTTTTATTAGTTTAAATAAATTATTTTATATGTTACCCCGAAACAAACAGCCGCACCATCTTCGATTTTTAACAGTTATAAAAATTTTTGTTGGACAATTAATAATATTTAAATTTTTTGCTTAAAATACCTCTTTTTAAACATGTTTCAAAAATCAATAGAAAAATTTAATAAAAAGCTTCAAAAATTTTGTAACTGACCTTATAATTATTTTTTTCTCATTTTACACCAAAAGATTTTTTACATTAAAAATCTTGTCGACTCTACTACGAGTTGGCTTCTTAATTTTATCTAATCAAGAATAAAACAAAAATTTAAATTTTTACCGTGTTTTTTATCTTAATTTTTTTAATTTACATATAAAAGACGATTTTTTAATAACAGAAATTTGATAAAGAAGTTGGATAATAAAAATCGAAGATGGTGCGGCTGTTTGTTTCGGGGTAACATATAAAATAATTTATTTAAACTAATAAAAAAATTAATCTCATTAGCCGTCTAAAAGCAAAATCAATTAAAATTAAATTAATCTCTTCCACCGTCTAAAAGTTTTTTTTCCTGAACAGCCTCGTGTTTTTTTACATAGTAATACTGTGCACTAATTTACATAAACTTTGAATGAAAACAATCATCATGGAAAAGAAGAATGAACACTGTAAAAGGAAAAAAGTTGTAAAGTAAACATCAAATTAAAATTTCAAGTAACTCTTAGCTCTCCGGAAAATTATCGCGTGACAAATGTAAATCAATGAAGAAAAAAAGAAATTAAAACAAAAACAAGCTTGCAATTTGGTTAGAAAAAAAGAAACACATACAAATGAAAGGATTTTAGGCTCCAAAACTTCTCGAAATCAATGGATTCCCAAAAACGCCAAGAATCCTAAAAAAATTATTTTATCAAAATTTAGATGTCTTTTTACTTAAAAGTTTTAATTTTAACATTATTTAAAACTCTCTATCTAGAAAATTATCGATGGAAGAAAGAGCCAATAAACAAATGACTCCGCCTCTTTTCTTGAGATTCGAAGAAAGAAACGGTGGTTTTTTTCTTCGGTTTTTTTCTTCTTTTCATGTGTCAAGTTTCATTGCCATTTCTCGACATAAATTTTAAAGTCGTCAAGACTTTTTTCTTATTCATGAAACCTTAAAAAAAGATAAAGATTCGTGTTTTCTCCCAAAACCCCAGAGCGCTTCGATCAAATCCATTATTTCATTCATTTTTATTTTGTTCCGTGATAAAATTTCATGGAGACTCTTCTCTTCTTAATTTGCTTTTCCCGATGTTATGTTTTTTTTTTGTGTGCCAATTAATGCTATTGAAAAACGGCATTTGTTTCGTGCATAACGCACTTGCGTGATCAAGACTTTAAAAAATATAAATAAAGAAGAATAAGTCCTTGTTTGGGACACGCGCGCAACCAAACCATTGATGATGATGCTCAGGAGTTTTTTTTATCTGAGGTTCTCGCACGCACAATCGATTTTTTTTTATGAATGCTTGTGGCACGCAAACTTTTTTTTAACGGTGCCTAAGAAAAATTGAAAAGGTCGTTGTTAAAAAAATAGTAAAAACTGCAAAGTCAATGTGGTAGGTCTGTGAGGTAAATATAATCTTAAAATTTAATTGGCAAAAAAAATTTAACAAAAAACACCTTACCATTGTTTGAAAATGAAAATTGTGTAAAGGCAAAAAATTTTTTAAGCTCAAAAAAATTAAAATGGCAAAGTTAAATTTGAAGGAAAAAAGTCATAAAAGCGAGGCGGTTTTTCTAAATTTAAATTTTAAAAAAAAATAATGTTTTTAATAATATTTTTAGGACAACTTTTACGTTATTTAACAACAAAAAGTATTATCAAGTTTGTTGTGGAAAAGGATTACAGTTTTCTCAAGCTGAAGATATAAGCTACCGTAATCGCTGATGTATGCTTGTAAACGACGTCAACGAAATTTTAGAAGGTAATAATAATATTATTTTGAATTTTTTTTGGACAAAAGTGGGAAAATGACCTAACCTTGGGTGAATTCTAAACATGACAATGAGCGTGTTAGAAGGCAGAAGACGCTTTTTTCTGGAAGGAGGCGTCGTCTGTTTTTTAATGAATGAAAAAAGCCAAAAAGCACGCAACGTGTCCCTTGCTGCCGATCGGGTCAATAAAGTCAGTTTGCGTGTTCGCACGCAACTTTCTTTTATGAATGATTTGAAGCTTTCTTTCCCTCCAAAACTTTCAGGAATAGTATCTTATTAGGTTTATGGCCCATATTTATAAATCTTAGGTTGAGAGAAGAAAGTTTCTTGATTAACTTTTATTTATTTTTGACCAAGCTTTACTCCATGAATTCATTAATTTCAAGGAAAATATGAAATCCATAATAACAACCGTAAAATTATTTTCATTTTTTTACAAACAATTAAGCAAAAGATTTAATGAGAAAAAATATGAAATTATGAAGGTTATTAGTTTTAAGAAATATGCAGCAATTGCTTTTTTTGGGAGAAGAAAAGAATAGGGATATTTTGGTTGCTTCACGCAATTTTCTTTCTTTCACACCTGTCTTTATTTAGGAGAAATAACGAAGAAAACGATTGTTGCCGTTGTCGCGCAACTATATATAATGAGTGTTGAAGCGCCGCTGTCAACAACAATACATATTTGGATTTTTCTTTATTTCAATTTCAATAATTCCAAGCTTCTTTCAGGAATAAGAAAAGAGACACACAAAAAAAAATAATACAAATTGAGGGGTTGGTTGAAACTTGAAGGCACACAGCTCTTTTTTGGTTTAAAAAATTTTTTAATTTCAATTTTTTTTTCTTGCTTTATTTTTAATTTACCCTTTTTTAGAATTCGAGAAAGTACTCGCCCAAATCAACCAACAAATCCTTCCAAAAGGCATAGGGAAAGGCTCAATGGCGAACTTGAAACTGTTGCATCGTTGCTTCCATTTGATGATGCAACGATTCAACGACTTGACAAACTTTCTGTTCTTCGGCTTGCTGTTAGTTTTGTACAAATCAAAGCTCATTTTGCACGTAAGTATCGCTTGCTTTTTGTTTCCCATTTCTTTTGACCTCAAAGTGTTTCCGACTTTGCGCAAGATCTCCCACTGTGTAATGGTGCCATTATGCAACTTTTTTTGTTGTATGTAAATATTGTCACCTTTCCTATCTTTCGAGAGTGCTTGTCAAGGGTCTCTCAAAAAATCATCATCAACATCATAATAATATGATATGGGGTTGAAAGACACTTGAATCAACTTGAAAGTTTATAAAAGGTGTCAATTACCATATCAAATTTTGAGAGCAAACAGTTGGGCGCCGTCGTCGTTGCCTTTTTCTGTTCATTCGACTGCTATTTTAAAAAGTGCAATGATATCTACGCTCATTACTTCTCTTTTTTTTTCTCACTTTTTTAAAGAGAAATTACAGTAATTATTTTTTTCTCTGCCATTAGAAAAAAAAATGCCAAAAGCTTGCTTCATTTTTTTGGTCTGCTAACTAAAAAAATAAATAAGGAGAAATAAAAACATTCAAACTCAAGAGCAACAACAACAGTTGCCGAATTGAAGATGAGTTTTTCTCTTTCCCTCTAAAAAAAGCATGTAAGAGAGATCTCAAAAACATGCTCAAAGATGCTTCTTTCAAAAACTGCTCAATTATTTATTGGCCACAGACGACTGTCGTTTATGGAAGAATAAAAAAAATAACGCGCATTTTGTCATCCTCCATAAAAAGATGGAAGGAAGCAGTCAGCCAGCAACCAACTGGCAGCGGAGGAGAGTTTATCGCCGCCGTAGCAGCAGTATTGTATTTAATACCGCGCAACAGATCACTTCACTCGAAAACAAGTGAACTGGTCTTCATTGTGGGAAATGCCAAAATCAAAAAAGACAAGTTTATTTTTGTTGCAAAAAAAGTGGCACGTTCAAGACTAAAAAATCTGGACTCTAAAATTGTGTTGTAATTGTAACGCAGATGGCGAGAATTAAGTCAGCGAAGAATAAAACTCTATGGCGATTAAAAATTCTTGAATTGTCTTAATTAATGAAAACAAATGGGTTTACAAATCGAATATAAAATACTAACGACATATTGTTGAGGATACATAGATAATAAATAAATGAAACATATATAAATAAAAAGCAATAAATAAATATTGTAATAAAAAATGAAATAATCTTTTTTGAATATTAAAAATTGAGGGGAAATTGCCCAATTTTAGTAGCAACAAAAAGAGCTTTTTTTATATCATCATCAAATTTTAAACAATAGCCAGCTTCGAAAAAACAAACTTTCATAAAGCAAATTCTAAGCCCATCCGCAATTCAACGTATTTAATTAAGCTACTAGTCTCGATATCTTATTTAATCAGTAGATTACTCAAAAAAATTTCTTTTAGTATATATGCGTCATCAACAATCAATTGGAAGTGAACCATCCCAATTAGCATCATTAGCAGCTCCAAATGCAATGTTCACAGCTTTATCATCTTTTAGTCATCCAATAGGTCCCATTCCAACATTGGTGAATCCACAAGGTCATGCTGCATATGATCTCAATGAAGCTACATTCTCTCAATTGGCTTTAAAATCAGTCGGCGGTTTTGTTATAGCTCTTTCTGAATGGGGCGATATTTATTATGTTAGTGAAAATATTGATCAATATTTGGGTTTTTGTCAAGTTTGTTTATTAAAGTTTTAAAGGGATAAAAGCTTACAACATTTTTTAGTCAGATGTTTTGCATCAGTCTGTAACCGACTTGCTTCATTCTGAGGATAGAGAAAATGTATTAAAAGCTTTAAAAGTACAAATATCAAAAATGAAAGGCGGGGGGTAGCAGTATACAAACAGAAAATTCAACAAAAAGTACACTTTTTTGTATTCTTTATTTTAAAGTTTTTATACTTTATTATTATTATTTTTTTAGTTGAATACGATAGCATGGAAAGAATTGTTATGGGGAGATTTCGATGTTTGTTGGATAATACTTGTGGCTTTGTTGTAAGTCTTTTGTTTAGCTTTGATGCCAAGTCAATAAAAAAATTTTTTTTTAGCGAATGGAAATTCGAGGTAAATTTCTTCATTTGAATGCCCTTGCAAGTCCTTCAGAAGATATAGTTGCTTCCAAAGATAAACCAAAATTTATGCATACACCATATGCGTTAGCAGCAATTTGCACGTAAACTTTTTCATGAAGATTAATTTCATAAAATATTTTAAATTTTTATAGACCCTTTGTTCCACCAGTACATTTGGAACAAAGCATTGATGATCCAATATTAAAAACCAAACACGGCCTTGATCTTTCATTTTTATGCATTGATGGGCGTTTGAGGCACATTCTTGAAATTGAAGATACTATCAAAAGTGGTGGATTAAGTTTTTATCAATTCATTCATCCTGATGATGTTAAATGTTTATCAGAATGTCATGAAGAAAGTCAGTATTACTTACATAGAAATTTACTTAAAAAAATTTCATTCATTTTAGCTCGTAAAAATGGTTCTTCTGCTTTGCTGGTTCTCCGTTTAATTAGCACTAAAAGTCAAGCAGTTTATAGCTTTCAAAGCAGTTTCAGACTATTTTATAAAAGTGGCAAAGCTGAATCCATTGGAATTACACATAGATATTTAACGTAAAATTATCATTTATTTATAATTTAAAAAGATATACATATAAATATTACAGAGAAGTTGATGGTATTTCGTTGCTTGAAAAACGAGGCACAGTAAAAGGTTCCATTTTTACTCATGATGAACCATCACTTCAATCACCCAAAACTCTTTCAACCGCTCAAAATTTGACGCCATTAACACCCAATGATGAAATCAATAAGTAAAAAAAATATGAATACAAATTTTACTTACCAATAATTATAATTTATAGGCAACTTGAGCCATCAAAACCGCGAAAACCTCTATCAGTAAAACCTGAAACATCGCATGAAATAAAAAAATCAGGAGGGAAGAAGCGTTCGCATAATTTTCCTTCAACTCCATCAACAGCTCTTGGAGCAATAAGTTGTCTTGAAGAATTGGTAAAGGCTTCAACCAGCAATTTGTATGGGTCAGCAAAAGCAACAACCAAAATAAACAAAAAGAACAAAACGGTTAATACTCCAACTGTAAATTCTATCATGCAAAATGGGGTTTGGTTTCTTTTTTAAATTTTAAAACACAAATCTAATATTTAGGCCGATCAATTACCCACGCTTTCTGCTGTATTTCCTCAATATTTACAACAACCAGCCGATTTTCATGCGCATGCGAGCCAAACTCCAATGTATCAGCCACCATCATGGCCCATTCCAGATCCTTCACACAATGGCTCATTTGATTTCTCGGCTTATTACCATAATAATCCAATGCCTTCAGCTTACCCACCGCCGCCAAATGATTATTCTTTAATGCATGGTTTCCGGATTCTTCAAATGCAACATTCTTTACAGATCAAATTAATGGGGTATTATGCTGCAGCTCATCATTTTTATCCTGAACCCACTAAAAGTCATCCTCCTCCACCATCCCATACAGTACAACTAGCTCCAATTACTCTCCCTCCAGTTATTTTTCCCTCCGACCAAACATTGCCTCCTGTTACAGAAGATGCCAATCTCTTTAACCATAAATTCACTCTTCCCGCATTGAATACCTTTCAAACAAACAAAGATGATTCAATCGAAACTTCCAATAATTTTTCATTCCTAAACGAAGTTGCACACACTCTTTTTGGTCAATAAAATATTTATTTAATTCTTACATACATTTTTGTTAATTATACTCAGAAAACCAATGTCCTTCAAAAATAAATAAGTTTTATTTACTCTTTTTTTGTAAAAATGCTCCAGAATCAGGAGAAACAGGAGCAAATGGAATACCACTAGGATCGGTTGATTTGTTGTTTGAATTTGAGTTATTGTCAAGAACTGTTGAAGGTTCGTTATTTGATTGACGACACGTGTAATTTGAATCATCATCCTTTTGAGCATAATCACTTCGGAAGACTCTTTCACCACGAGTATCACGAGTTACAGGATTCAACAAGAAGAAGCCAATTTTGAGATTACGATCAATTTTCAATACAGCACCTTTGTTATTCTTATCTGGAATAAAAA
>JAJQJQ010000356.1:0-27490 GCA_028622995.1 Panagrolaimus kolymaensis | reverse complement strand
GTTATGACTAATCGAAAATTTGCATATTTCAAAAATTCATACTCGAGAATTAGCCAATGAAATGTATGTGTGGCTATCAAATTCGGTTTCTATGACCCAAATTACGTCTAGAAATGATGAGTTTAAAAATAAATTGAAGGTTTAGAGAATTTTTATTTTTTTTACCTATCGTGTGCTACTATTAAACTTCTAAAATTCAGGAAAAATCATTTAGTCAAGGAATATTTTTTTTTTCGATTTGTAAAATCATTAAATAATTTTTTCTACGTTTTTGGATAGATTTTGGAATTTTTACAGGTATTTATGATATACTTGTCCATATACCTCATATTGGTGTACCATCTTCTTGTTGGAGGTTGATATACGTATTGCTTAAAAATTTTTAGTTTTTTTCGGCTACAAAATATGCAAAAATATATGGAGAATTTAATTCCGTTGAGAAAACTCCCCAATTCGGACTTTACGACATACTTCTCCAGTCAAAACCATAATTCATAATCTTTTATAGCGGTATAATGCTATTTTTATATGAACTTCGATGGTTGGGATCAATTACAATGTTGTTCAGCACATTTTTACGAATCGAATGGTATATAAAACTTTTAAAAAAATAAAAAAACCATAATTATGCTGATAAGATTACTGTATCTCCAGAATGAGTATATCAAATGGCAAAACGGCCTCTATTTTCGTCATTTTCATAGTTAGAAACCCCTAGGATCGAGTTTTCAGTCATAAAAAAACAGAAAAAAAATTTTGCTGTTCCGGCTGAAGCTCGATTTTCAAAAAAAATGAGTTATATGTTTCTAGTTAATGCAAAAGATGAAAGAAAGAGGTCGCAACTAATTGTGCCATTAAAAAAAAAGACAAAACAAAAGGCTATTAATTTTTTTATGCCGTAAAAAATGTCGGATAACGGAGATCCACTGTTTTTCCATTTTTTAAAAGCATTATTTTTTTAATCAAAAGAAATGACGGTGCCTTTTTTAAAGATAGTCATTTAAAGATATGATTTTAACGGAAGAAATTTTAACGATAAGAATATTAAAGATTTGAAATTCGCCGATAGAATTTTCGCGACGGGATTTTAAAAGACAGTAATTTTACAGACAGACGACACACGATTTGATTTTCAAAGATAGGACATTAGCGGATACAGTCATATCTTGTTATTAAATCGCTGAAATAAAAATGTGTTGAGTACTTATTGAGCGCTGTGATGAAGCGCACTCATTCCAACAAACAGAAAAAAATTTGACAATATGGATAATGAGATAAGACTGTATCCGCTAATGTCCTATTCTTTGAAAATCAAATCGTGTGTCGTCTGTCTGTAAAATTACTGTCTTTTAAAATCCCGTCGCGAAAATTCTATCCGCGAATTTCAAATCTTTAATATTCCTATCGTTAAAATTTCTTCCGTTAAAATCATATCTTTAAATGACTATCTTTAAAAAAGGCGCCGTCAAGAAATAAAGGAAAAGGCAAAAAAAGAAAGAAAATGAGGCCATAACGAGTTTCGCGCAATATATGAAAAAATCCCTTACGGCGACACTAAGAAATAAAAAATACATTCCAAAGTTATAAAAAAAATGAAGCGCTCAATTAAATAAAACTAAAGAAAACCCATAAAGCTTATTTCTTCTATTCTATTCTCTCTTTTAAAATGATTTTCTTTTTTCTTCTTGCTTCTTTCTATTTTGAAGCGTAAATGAACCATGAATATTCTTCATTCCTTTATAAAGAAGCATCAAATAAGAAAAAGGGTTTCCACAAAAAGACATATGGCAAAAAAAGCTTCGAAGAAATAATAATAACGCTTTTATTATTATTTTTCATACGTAATTTTTTTAGAGTCAGTCAGTGTCACACCAACATCTGCGGTTTTTATTACAAAATAAAGTTATTACTTTCACAGTTACAGTAACAGTAATCTCTTTATTACCTCGATAATAAACAAAAGCTTTTTTTTATTAAAAAAAAACTACTCTAAAAAATAATAAAGATCAGAATATTTTCGCAAAAAAAGTTAACTTCTAAAAAATAGTAACGTTTTATTTTACGATTTTCCAACCTTTAAAGAATTTTAACTTAAAATAAAAAAAATAAAAATAGGAGGAAAGAAAACGATATCCATGAAAAATAAGAAAGAGGAAACAAGGAGGAAAAAAAGAATATACAATATATAGCTTTCAAAAGATGAAATTTGATCTTCAAAGAAAGCAGGCAAGCAGCATTCATTGTTTGATGGCGGTCAAACGCGTGTCCGCGCAAAAGAATCCAAGCATGAAAAGAATAAAATAAAGAAAGTTGTGAAATTACGCAACTTCATTCGTTCACTCAATCTTTAAAAAATTCAAAAAAAAAAAAGAAGAGGAAATTGAAAGAGAAACATTTCAATGGGTCAACCACAATCTTTGAAAAATGGCAAACCTTTGTTTTCTTTAACCATAAAAATACTTTTTTGTGTCGTTGCTTTTGCTCGAACATTATTGATAGATGAAGCCCTAACAAGTCAGCAAGCAAAAGAGAGAGAAGGAAAAAATGGAAGAAGCCTTAAGCGATAATCATCGCAAACACCTTTTTCATTATTTTTTTTCGTTGGTGGTGCTTGATTAGAAAAGTGTTTGTATGAATATTTGTGCATTAATCTGATGACACTGAGCCGCGGGCTGCAATCGCCACGCGAAGAAATAATAATCAAGAATGTTTAGTGTTTATAAGTAGTATCTTAATATTGTCCGTAATGTTTACTTTTCAGTCACGGAAATGAAACTTGTAATGTTCGAAGGAAAAAAAATAACAGTTCCAAACCAAATCCGAGAAGGAAGCTTCGCAACAAAAAAAATCTATGAAAAATCTAAAGATTGAGGAGGTAGTGGTAATAAATAAGTTAGACGTGGATCAAAACAAAAACACAAAATAAAATGTAAAAAAAGCAGAAAAAAACTTTGGAAAATAATTTTGCACTTGAATATTAAAAATTCTGTTTTCATTTTCATAATTCTTTTGTCAAAAATAATTTTAGGAAAAAGAAGGAGGGGGGAAGATAATCAAAAAAGCATGCAAAAATATGATGCAAAGAAAAAAAACTTATTTTTCATTCATTCAATTTTTTTTTCTTCAACGCTCGAGGAAATGTTTTTCTTTTTCATCTTCTGACTCTTTTTTCATTCAAGTTTTTTAACCAAAAAAATGATGAACACTTGCTTGCTTGCGCGCTGCTCCGCTTGAATCAAAGCAACAAACAACATGAGCATCGAACGATGATGACCAGACTAAAAATGGGATTTAAAAGAAGAAGGAAATTTTTTGACAAAGCAACAATTTCAGCCTTCTAATACAAGTAAGAAAAAAGGAAAAACAAACTTTTTGTATTTAAATTCAAAAAAAAGAAGATTGGATTAAAAAGAAAAAAACTATAGGTCCGTGAATGCGCAATTGCACCTTTGTCTGCTGGCATGCTTGCTATTTTTTCACGCAACTTTTTTATTGCTATACTTCTTTTTTTTTTAATTCTTTTAATTCATCCTTCATTTCCATGACCAAAAAAGTAAAGACTGGATCAAGTGAGATTTCACTTTATTAAGATTTTCTTCGCCTCCTTTTTTTCTTTTTAATTGGAATGTTGAGTAACAAGCAATTGTAACAAGAAAAAGTGACTACCACCACTTCAAAGAAAACTAAAAAAAATCGCCGCCATTGAAAAAAAAACTAAAGGATGTTGTTGTTCTTTTCATCATCGCCGTCGTCATCTTCATCATCAGTTGGCATTTTTATTTTATAATTTGTAGTAAAAACATTTCTCAAATTTTTAGTATGCAGTAGTGGCTATTTTTAAAGGATTAACAATTGCTTTTTAGCAACAAAAAATTATTTTGATCACTAAAAACAGCAGCAATCGGCAAGAAAAAAAAAACATCGATCAACAAATTTTCTCTTTTTGTTCAACCTATTTTTTTACGATGACAGATTTTCAATCAAAAGAAAAAAATCAGCCAACATTACTTTTTTTATGTCCTTTGACCATCGATAAACTTTTTTCTCCTTGTCACTCAACTTCCTAATTGACAAATCTTTTCAAATTCCTAATCTCGTCCTTCCTTTAAGAATGTCCAATCAACAACAAAAAAATTTACAAGATTATATTAAAATTTATTTGTTACAAATTTAATTTAAACATTAAAGAATATTACAAAATACAAAATTAAGAAAAAACAGGATTAACAACTGAAACCATGGGTTTTGTTTCTTCACGCTTTGGTGTGAAAAGCGATGAATTCATAAGGACAGTAGCAGATGATGAATTCTTTATAGCTGTTGCAACACGATCAACGACGAGGTCACGACGGTAACTGAAAAAAGAAGGAAAATGTCAATGAAAGTAATGAAAGATTTAAAGATAAAAGCTTACCGAACTTGAGGATAACGATTGCATAATAAGAACATGAAGACGCCAAAGATCATGATGAACAAGGTGACAATGAAGAGAACAATCCAAAAATTGGATTCTCGATTACCATGCATTTCAGTTGAACGTGGAGTGGCTGAATCGGTAAGCGCACCAGAGGAAGATTTAGGACAACTATGTTCATCAGAGCTATCAAAACAATCTGATACACCATTGCAACGAGTGCCAGGATGAAGACATTCTCCGCTGTGGCACATGAAGAGTCCAGGTTCACACTTATGAAGGTAATTGCATTCTTTTTCATCCTATAAAAGCAAAAAATTTAGTACAAAAAAAAGCAAAAATTATTTAGTGCAAACTTACTTCTCCTCTAGCACAATCAGGAATGTTGTCACATCGACGTTCAATGGGGAGACACATACCTTCAGGGCATTCATATTCATCATGAGATATACAGGAAGAGAGGATATGATTAGAAGGACCACGTGCAATTTCTCGACTAACATGAACCTCAAGAACAGAACGTGGAGTTGTAGAAGAAGTTAGGACAGCTACAAGAGAATCTTCGGAGCAACCTTGTTCATCAGATCCATCTGAACAATCGCGTTTACCATTGCAACGAGCTCCAGGATGTAAGCATTCACCGCTTTGACACATGAAGAGACCACGTTCACAAACGTGGAGGTATTGACATACTTTTTCGTCCTATAATAGAAACAGACATAATAAGTTAACAAATAACAAATAAAAACTTACTTCACCCATAGAGCAATCAGGAATATTGTCACAGTGACGTTCGAGCGGTAGGCACGTACCGTCGTCACAATGGAATTCATCATGAGGATTACATAAAGAGATTAAAGAACGAGAAGGACCCATAATCAATTCCTGTTTACCAGAATTAGAAGGACCACGTGCAATTTCTCGACTAGCTTGAATTTCAGGAACAGGACGTGGAGTTGTTGAAGAGGTAGGAACAGCCAGAGGAGAAGATTGGGGGCAACCATATTCATCAGATCCATCTGAACAGTCGCGTTTACCATTGCAACGAGATGTTGAAGGTTCACATTCACCACTTTGACACATGAAGAAACCACGTTCACAGTTATGCAGATAATGGCAAGATTCTTCATCCTATAAAACAAACATACATATTATGAAGAATAAATAAAGCTAAAAATGAAAACTCACTTCACTCATAGAGCAATCAGGAATGTTATCACAGTGACGTTCAATTGGAATACATTTACCATCATTACATTTGAATTGATCATTAGGATCACATAAAGATGTCAAAGGATGAGAAAGACCAAGCACGAAGAAGCTTAAAAACGTTAGTAAAACGAATTTATTCATCGTTGAAGAAGAAGTTAGCTGTTGTAAGCAGACGGATGAGAATACAACTTTGATAAAAAATAAAATTGCAAATGGCAAAAAAATGACCACTATCACTTTGAAAAGCGAGTCAATGTTTGCTCTCGCGTTTTTTTGAAAAACAAAAGAAAGACACGCCAAAAAGAAGGTCCTCGTCGCTTCCATCAATCTAGAAGAAAAAGGAACATTTTTATGTGAACGCTGAATGGCACTTTTCAACAGCTATTTTTTTATTTAGTTTTATTCGTTCGGATAAAATTAATTTTTGGAGAATATTTAATTGACCGATCAAGTTGTTGAAAATCAAAGCATAAAGCAGCACGATTTTGTAAAAAAAAACCAGTGTTCCATAAAAATGGAATAAACTTCTAAATTATTCGGGCTCTTCAAGGTTCACAAACTAAAATGGTAGCAAGTGATGGTCATTCGTGCATCGACTAAAGTGATACACCAAATCAAATTAAGTTTAAAATAAAAAAATAATTAGCATTCATTCTTTGGCAGACAAAATTGTGACGAGATTCTTTTAGGTGGCAATTGTGATATCGATACTTCTTTCAAATTTTTATGTTAGTTTTTTGAATTAGAAAGTCAAGAATAAAATTAAATTTTATTGCATGATCTAAACTTCAAAAAAATATTTAACTAGATTTTTTTTAATTTGGCCTTTTTTGTTTTCTATTTATAAAATTTGTTTTTTGTTCTTTAATCGGCACTGCTTTAGTCTCTTACAAATAATCTTCAGAATAATATTTACATAATAATAAAGAAAGATTACAATAAGTTTATTTAAAAAGCATAAAGCTTCGCAATTTATTTATCAAAAAGAATTAAAACATAACATATTATGCATCCAACAGCAATACAATGAAAGATCGTAAAGAAAGTAAAACAAAAAAATTACAAACAAGCAATAACAAATTTAAAACTGTGCTATTCAATCATCCATGTCCATTTCACTTTCATTTTGTAATACAGTTTTTTCAACACGAGTTCCATCAGCAACCACTTGATCATTTCCAATAATGCTATTATTAACAAGAGCTCCTGCACCAATAACGGCATTCGGACAAATGATAGAATCAGTTATTTGAGCACCATTTCCAATTTTTGCACCTTTCATGATAACACATTTATTGATTTTTACCATTCCTCCAATTTGAGCTTCTTCATCTACAGCGGTTTTAGCATCAACTCCTTTGATATCATTTACAATGGCAGCAATTTTAATTCCTTCATCATCAAAAAAACACTTGGGAGCTTGCTGAAATTAAAGTTACGTTATTAAAATTAAACATGAGTTTGAAATCAAAACACACTGGCGTTTATGTGTTTGAAAGTCGTTGGTAAATCGCATAGTAAAATAACAATGCAAGAAGTCATAATCTCAGTGAAATCCTAATTCATGATTAGAGTTACCTCAAACGAACCAAAAAAAATTTAGAAGCAAAAAAGTCACGAAAAAAAATTTAAAAGCGCGCTTGTTTCTTTATTTAACAAGAAAAAATACGGTACACAGCCTCGAATCCTTTTTTGCTTTCTTTCATTTTCACATTCAAAAGTTGTAAAAAAAAGTAACATTCCACAGTTGTTTTTTGCTTCTTTTTTTTTAAATACTCGTAAAAACTAATATTTTTATGAAAGAAAGGCATGAAATATACTTTGTTTTTTTCACACACGTGTTTTCCCAATTATGAAAATGATTAAGACTTGAATTACAAAGAATTCGTCGAGCAGGTGGTAAGACTATAAGAAAAACTAAAGATGATATTATTTGTTCTAGTTGTAATGGTAAGGGTCATATGAGAACTAATAGTAGATTATGTCCAAATTATTTTAATATAACACGTTAATTATTTTAATTGTTATTAATGTATGTTATTATTTGTTTATGTTTATAAAACTATAACGCCTAAAGTTTGTCATCACTCACCTGTACAGCTTTGTTCGCTTCAAACCATGTACCAATTGTATTGCAGCGAGCCATCGTTGTTGCAGAATCTTTGGCTGCCTTGAAAGCAAAGCATCGAATTTCGTCATCTGGAGTTGAAACCTTTTCCGATTTTTTGGCATAATCTTGTAGGTCATCATCATCGTGTAATTCATTTTCACCAAACATCATTCTCATTATTGCTTTATCTCGTTTAGCATATTGAAGTTCCAAAATATAAGGAATGAATTCAGCTGTGATCGATGAAAAGTTGCTAAAATATTGAAATTAGATGACATTAAAAAACCAGCCAAACATACTCATCCAAGGTTTTTATAACATTTAAAAGTCCTTTCTTCATTATATAAATATGACAATTGGTGTAACGAGCCGTTAAATGAACATTGTGAAATTGAACAAATAATTGATGCTTTGGTTTCATTTCTTCAAAATCTTCTTCTGGTGCCAAAAATAACAAACGATTGGAATCAGCTGCTAGGATAGAAAAATCTCGATCTAAAAAGTTATTATGACTTGTATTCGTTATCTTTAAAAACCACTCACTATTTACTTGTTTTTTGTGTCCAGGAACTGGACCAGTGAGAGCATTTTCTGTTAACAAAACTGTCAATAAAGCATCATCAGCTCTGTGTTGTTGCAACATGTAATGTAAGTTAATATCAGAAACAATATCACCAGAAATAACAATGAAATCATGTTTGATTTTATCAGCAACAAATCTAAGGGCTTCAACAGTTCCCCATTCATCATTATCAGATCCAGGATTAACCACATCAATTTTAAGGCCAGGAAGAGGAGGCAGTTCACCATTTGCAAGAAGTTGACGAATTTTTTCATCGCATCGTTCGTTTGTTATAAGAATTACATCTGAAATATGGAAATGAAACAAAGGATTAAAAAATATTAAACTAACCATATATGTGATTGCGGTGGAGAGTATTTAAGGCATACCAAAATAGTGGAATATTTGCAACAGATAGTAATGGCTTTGGAATATTATTTGTTAAATCCTGAAAAAGAAAAAAAGTTCAAGAAAATATTTAAGAAAAAAATCTAACCGTCATACGACCACCATGACCACCAGCAAACACTACAGCTTGAAATTCAGTAAACACTGTCATTTTTAAAGCACTTTGAAAGGTAAGATATCACCTAAAATTGACAGTAGTGTTAAGCAATGAATGATGAAAGATTGCAGTGGTAAAAAAATAATTGGCAAAAAACCATGTCAGATCAAAAAATAATAAGTACATAAAGAAAATTTATTACAAAAAAGAAATAATATTAGTTAAATGAGGCACATATAAATCAAATACATATCATCAAAACTATAAGAGGAATGGCTCTAACATAAGAAAGGAATAATAGCCTTGCGATTTTTAGGGTAATTTGAAAATTCTTTTTTGTAGTTTCGATGTTTTCCATCAGCCCAGATTTTCATTTGAACGAAGCCAGCAATCGTCAAAAAGACGGCAGGAAGACATTGAGTCATGATTGAAAAACAAATCCATGAACCAACTTCGTACGTGTAATTTGGACAGCTCGTAAAATGGTACATTTGAGTTAAAGGATTGCCATTAGGTAACGGGATGTGGCGTTCTTTTGTTCCTGGAGGTCGAAGATCACGAAGGAGAGCATGAATTGAGTAATTGCCTAAAAATTAATAAGTAAAGCGAATTAAACTTGCAATGAAACAAACCCATTTCGCAGATAACAAATCCAATGAGAGCAAGATAAACTTGGAAGCAACCTAATAGAGGTGGAGTGTAAAGCGGGTGATTGATGAAGTATGACATGAATGCAGCAAAACCCCAGTAATAAGAACAATTTTTGAAGAGATTAGTGAAGGGCATTGTACCATTTGAGAAGCGATGAACAAATAGAGTTTCATAAATTCTTTTAGCATAATGTAAGGAATGACACAGAAGAGCCAGGAAAACTGCATGGTCGATAGGCTTGGAGCTAGCATCTGAAAAACAAAAGTTAGAATGTTGCAAAAATAAAACATCAAACGAAAAAACTTGCTTGCACCATAAATGAATGATGGACGAAGATAAAAGATTGGGTAGACAAAAAGTGGTCCAGCGTATTCAAGAAGAAAAACCTATAAACCCAAAATAAAAAAGAATTCCATTGAGAGTTGTAAAAATGTTGCAAAAACAAAAACTAACAGTTTTCCATGCAATTTGTGGTCCCAAATCTCGGACATAAACTTGAGCATTCTTTGCTGGAAGATTAAGTTCTTTGACAAGCTTTTCATCTGCGACATTTTTTCCACGAGGTTCCAAACGAAGAGAAAGGCGATCAATTCCCAAGTGATTTCGAGCAGAGATTTTCCGCTTCAAAGATAGAACATTATCATCAAGTGATACCTAAAAATTCTTATTATTACATACATGATAAAAAAAATGATTCATAAAATAAAAAAACTTGCATCATCAATGGTAATCGAAGGCTTTTTTGTGGATTTGGCATCAAAAACTTCGATGCTTATCTTCGACATTATTTTTTTCTACCTATAAAAAGACAAAAATTCAATAAAGGCAATAATAAGAGGAATGAAAAATAGGATAGCAATAATTTTGAGCAAAAAAGGGAATGGCGTGATTAATTGATAAAATAAGAAAAAGTTTAAAGACATTTGGAAGTTTTTCACGATGGTCGTATTTTGCACTAGGTTAAACCAACAATATGAAAACACGCCATTGCCTTTTTAATCAGCTTGTAAAAAAAGAGAAGTAATGGAACCACGTAAAAAAAAAATATTGAAAGAGATATTGTAAATCTTGGAAATGGAAAGGCATGATTTCAAGGCTTTTGGAAAAAATGAATGCATTGTTTGAAGACACACATCAAAATACAAACAAAGGAACATTTTGCCTGATGCAGCAGTGGACTCTTTTTTTCTCATACCTTTTTCATTAAAAAAAATTTCACAAAGTTTTTTTTCTTCAAACTTTCAGCAAAGTTTTTATTCATAATTTTATATAATTATATAAAACAATTTTTTTTTATTAAAATGGAATATTATCTCGGTGGTTTAATTACGGGGATTGCCATTCATCCTAAAAAGCATAAACTTCTCGCTGTTGGCATCAATGATTCTATCGTAAGTCAATTTTTTTATTTATTTATTATTCAACTTTATCTAACAAAAAATTCCATGTTTTAGCATTTTGTTGAACATAAAGCTCCTTCCCTGACAAGTACTCGATCAATTAAATTAGGTGATTATGGAATTGATTTTATGTTTAATCAAGATGGAAGTCAACTCAGTGCTATTTCAAGGGACAAAGAAATGAGACTTTATGATGCTGAACTTAACATCAAGCGACGTTATCATCTTGCTGATGATACTGGAAGTGCTTTAGCTCGACCAATTCCTCGAGGTCCTGAAGGTCATCTTGGTATTGACATCATCGTTGGGATGGAAAGTGGAAAGGTAACTTACTTTTATTCTTACTTTTTGTAAAAATTTGTTTTTTAGATCAACTGCTATGATTCACGCCAAAGTACTAAAAATCCTGCCATCGAACTTGAAAATCATTCAAACATCGTTAAACGCATAAAATGTCTCGATTGGTGGAATTGTGTTTCTGTTGCAGAAGATGGCTATGTCACCTTAAATGATTTACGAACCAAAAAGAAGAAGAGGGAATTTGGCCTCCTTGATGGTTTAGTTCAAGATCTCACTGTTTGTCCTCTGTAAGTTTATTACTTTGTTTTCGTTTTCAACTCTTCCATTTTAGTTCAAAGAAAAGTGTTATCTGCACAAGCACAAACGTGTATGTTTTCGACTTGTATGAATATGATGATGGTCCATTGTTAAAAGCAAACCCTGTTGCGAAGGGTAAAACACCTATTGCTGCTGTAAACCTTTCAACTGAAGATTATCCTGGTCTCTTTGGTATTAGCTATCTCGACACTTCTTATATTAGGTTAGTTTTCATAGCTTTTATTGTTTATTGATGGCTTTCATTTCAGTTTATTAGACACTGATGAAAACAAATGGCTTCGTCGTTATCCTGTCAAATTACCTGATCTTGAAAATTTTACTTATCATGAACATAAACCCGACGGATATGTTTACTTTATTGCTGATAATGAATACTTTTGTGTTCGTAAAATGGAAGATCTCCGAACAAGCTATGATTTGGAATACAACTTTAAAGCCAAGGATAAACGTGAAGATTCAAAGAAGCCTGTTTCAAGTATCGATTTTTCTGGTCTTGTTGAAAAATATGGAACAGGTGCAGAAGATGACGATGATGAAGCAGAAGATGCATCGGAAGAATTAGTGGAAGAAATCATTGAATATGTTGAAGATGGTGATGAACTCAAAAAAATGGAAATTGACGATGATGATCAAGGCGAAGAAGATGACGACATTTTTTCTGAACATAGCGGCATTGATTAATCCCATCTTTTGTTAAATTTACTCTTGTTTACTTTGTTGATTTTGTGAAATTTATTATAAATATTGTTGAATCATGTATTTTTTTACTCTGTTGTTTACTTTTGACACAAATGGAGTTTCATTGCTCTAAAAATATTTTAAAAACTTTCAATTATAACTATTATATTACAAAACATTTTATAGATGCCTAGACTTTGTGATATTGATGATGTTCCAGCTGAACCTCAACCATCTTCTTGTAAATTTTGCAAATGTGATACTTTTAAACTTTACTTATGCCCCAAATGTAAAGGGTTCTACTGCTCATTGAAATGCTACAAAAGCAAACAGCATGCGTCTTGTTCAGAGCAATTTTATAAAGATCAAATTGAAGGAACCTCAACTTCTCATAATGATGAATCTGTAAGATTTTTAATTACTTTTTTCAGGAATTCATCGATTGTTTGTTTTTAGGAAGCAAAAGTGGATGAACGATTAAAAAGTGCCATATCGTTTGAAGATTATATGAAGAAAATGAAAGAAGATGATGTAAAGAAAACAGAAGAAGAAAAAAATCCTCAAATTGAAATCGAGTAAATTTTGCCTCATTTTTTTTAAATGTAATTAATTTTTGATTTTAGCGAAGATGAAGAGGTTCTTTTTGATTCTGATGATGAACCTGAATATTTATCAAAGATTCTTGAACGTACTGTAGCTGAATATGAAAAAGATGATGTTGAAGATATCAATGTAAAATTAATGAAAGCTGGAGTTGGAAGTCTTCTTGGTGACGATGATGAACAAATGGAAAAATTGTATAGCTTGCTCAATGATGATGAAAAGAAAGCTTTTACAAGATTAGCTGAGAAAATGCATTATGATGAAATTGGAATTTCTAATAGTTGTTTTAAAAAACAAAATGAATAAATTTTTACATTATTTTTAACCTTTTATTGTTGTATGCTATAGCGTTTGTAACGCGTTATTATCTGTTATGTTTCTGAGAACCTTTGAAAATGCTTTAACTCATTCATTTTTAGTGAAGATGATTCCACGAGCTTTAATTTTATCTCGAATCTCATCGCCGTTTTATTCAAGTGTTCAAAATGTTTCAAATCAAGTTGTCGAACCTAAACTTATTGATATCAAAGAACGTCAAAGTTTTGTTGCAAATCAAATAGCTGAAGCTGTTTCAAATCCTCAAAACAGATTGTTCGCTATTATTAAAGCTCATACTCGACAATTCAAAGTCAGTACTAATGATATCATTCATCTTCATTACAATTCCATTCTCGATGTTGGACAGAAAATTCAGCTTGAAAAGGTTTAAACTTTTTATAAATTTTTCATTTGCTTATTGAATATCTTTTAGGTTCTTCTTGTTGGAGGTCGTGATTTTACTTTATTTGGTCGTCCACTTTTAAATCCTGAACAAGTTCAAGTTTTTGCAACTGTAATTGAAAAAACTTCTATTCAACCTGAATTGGATTATACAAAAATCTCTGGGAAAAAAGTTACACACATGAGATGTAAGTTTTGAAATAATTTTATCATGAAATAATTGAGATTTTTTCAGGGCTGAGTCGTGAATTGAATGTCTTGCGAATTAATGAAATTAAAATTGTTTTACCAAGTTTATTAGGCAAATAGGAAATTTATATTGTTGAATTTGTTTGAACTTTTTGGTTATTATTATGTATTTGTGTCATAGTGTAATTTGTTTTAAATCATAAATGATGATAAAATTTGACGAAATAATGGTGATTTTTTCTTTCGAATTTTACCAAGTTTTTCCATATTCATTTTCTTCTTACAAATTTGAAAGCATGAAGGCTCATCACAACAATACTTTGAAATAATATCACTCAATATGCAAGCTTCTTCACAGCACTTTAAAGAAATGGTATCAACAATTTGTGAAGGAGTAAAGTTAGAATACTCTGAAAATGTTTACTTTATGATGATGGAAAAGTAAGAAGCATTGTTTTAGGAAACTACAAAACCCAAAACTAAAGTTTCATTTTATCGGTTACCTTTGGTTGTATTAAAATTGAAACAAAGAAAAGAAGAACCGCTTTGAGTTTTACACGTATCTTTAATAATTGATTTATATTTGGTTGTACATTCAGCGGTATTATTTCTAAATCCATTTACATCAAAGATGGATAATAAAAATATGAGGCATAAAAGTAATAAAAAAGAGAGAAAACATGACATGTTTCGTCGCAAAATCTTTCAAGTCCAAAATGGTTTTAACTTTGAAGCAAACATTCAAAAAAGCAAAGAAAGGAAAAATGGTCTATAAAATATGTAAGCAAGCAAGAAAGCAAACGAATTCTAAATGCAATTATCTTGTGTCAATGTTCTTTTACTAAAAGTACATGCAATTTGCAAAACTAAAAGAATTTAAGACATTTTTTTTTTATTTCTGCCGTTGACAGCCATTTCCCCTTCCATAAAATGGAAAAACACATTATGTAAAGTTACAGTAAGATTTACTTCATGAAAAAAGGGTGGTAAATGGAAGGCAAATTATGTAAAAATAATGGAGGCTAAAAAACATGTTAAGGCAATGGTTGAAATAAAAAGAACTGGCGGCTACAGTAAAAAAAGGTTAATATGTGGAAAGCTTCAACCAATATTAACACCGGTAGTAAATCCATTAAAGCCCAAGTCACCCTTGATTTTCCCTCATTTGCAAATGTTTAAAACTTTATTTTTTCATGATTTAGGAGGATAAATAAATTTTTTAATTTTAAAAAGCATCATCAAGCCATTTGCTGTAAAAAATGCAAATAACATTTATTAGTTTGATAGCAATGGCTATGGGCAATATTGGCATAATGTCGGCGAATATTAACAACAAACAGCTTTGATCGAAAAAAAAGTAAAGTTCGAACTTTGAAGTTTTTGCATTGAAAAGTTTCTTCTTCCGTCCGGTTATTTATTTCCGAAACGATGCTTCAATTAATTCCGAAAACAAATGGTATTTCTGCGGTAAGGTAAGTGTTATTCATTTACCTCAATAAACTAATTTTTCGTTTTTTAGATATGCTTCACTATTGAAAAGACCCGAATTGCAGAAATCTAATTGGAAAGAAAACTGCGTTTATTTGTACCAATTCAAAAGAAGTCCAGTGGTTCCAAATTTATCTCCATTCTGTTTGAAAGTTGAAACATTCTTACGTGCTCATAATATTAAACATGAAGTACGTTATTCTCCTGCTCAATTTGGTGGATTACTTGTTTGTTTTTAGATTATGTCAACTTATACGCTCCGTTCACAAAAAGGAAAGCTGCCTTTTATTGAGTTAAATGGAGAACAAATTGCTGATTCTCAATTCATTTTGTTTCATTTGATGAAATACTTCAAAATTGATGTAAGTTTATTATGCTGGATATCACTTTTTCTAACAAATGAATGGTTTTAAAGGAAAATCTCAGTGTGGAACAACGAGGCTTGGCTCGAGCGGTTGATCGTATGATTGATATGAGCACTTATCGGTACGTTCTTATTGCTATCATCAAAAATTTTTTTATCGAGTTTTTAGAGCTTTGACTTATTTCCGAGTATTTGAAAATGCTGGTAATCTGATAAATCCAAATGTTAGCGGGCTTCCTATTCCTGCATTTCTTGCTTTTATTCCCAGAAACGCTTATTACAAAAAGGTACTTACTTTTTTTATAATATTCTCTTTCATGTACTCTATTTACTATTGTTTTAGGCATCACGTCAACTTTATTCAGAAGGAATTGGTAGAATGTTCCGAACCGAAGTTATTGAAATTCTTCGCAGAGATTTACAAGCCATTGATGATATCTTGGGTGATAAAAAATTCCTTATTGGTGTTCGTCCTACTGTTCCTGATTTCACCATGTTTGGTCATCTCGCTTCATCTTATTATCTGCCATTCCGTCAACCTGTAACTGATTTACTTGATGATGATTTTCCAAGAATTCGTGAACATTTGGAACGTATGAGAATCCACTATTGGTCTGATTGGAAGCGTCGTGAATAGGAAGAAGAAACCTATAGTTCTAATAGGAAAGAAATATTATGTGCAAAAAACTTTTTTGTGTTAATTGTAAATTGCCTTATATATATGTATGTTTGAATAAACTAGTTGTAAATTAACCATATCTTTTTGTACCTTTGGGATTTCTTTTTTGGTAAACATTTTTCGGAAAATGATATACTGAACTTTGAGTCATGATTTTTTTGCATATTATTTTTTTCAATGTTTAAGCTTCTTGAGTTTTTATAGACACGAAGAATATTGAAAGTGTTTACAGTAATTCTGCAATATTGCCTCGATATTTACAATTTTTACTGCCATTAAAATCTTTGATTATTAGTCAAAAAGTAATAATAACAACAATCATAAAAGCATTAAATCATTTTTAGTTGGTATTTCTATAATCTAAAATGCTTGTTTTACAACAATAGTAAGTCTGAAGATTATTAGTACAAAATAAAATTTGTTTATACTCCTACTTGGTTGTTTTGTTTTAATTAATCATTGGATTCAACCAGTTTTAGCCTTTATACAATTACACGATATTGCTGTTGATTCATTTGAGCAATCTTGTTTTCTTTGAAATAACCAATTATCAGCTGAATTTTCTTTCCACCGCCAATAACTCATTTTTCAATGACAAAAATCACAAGACTTTTTTCCATTTCGTAGTATCGTAATTTTCTTTTTCTTAATTTTTTATTGTCTTTTTTAACTTCAAATTATTCTTTCTTTTTTTTATTAGGAGTTTGTGTATCGTAATTCTGGTGTTACTTTCCTCGTTAAATAGCCATTGCTGACCATAATTTTCGAATATCAAAACCTTTTTTTATGAAATTAAAAATTAGCGACCTTTTTCCATATAAATTTTTTAAAAGAAATCATTCGAAGTTAGAATGATAGTTTATAATATGTATTTGTCATCATCACCAATGTTTCCTTCAAAATATTTCATCATATCCGTTCTAAATTTAACAAAGACTAAGCATTCCTTCTTCCTCCTCTTACAATGTTATGTTTTCTTTGACAAATGAAAGTGTCACAGCATTAAAATTTTGAAACATTCCCACTTTTTTTTTTGATTCATCTTTTGATTTTTGTGCGTCGCTTTTGCTTTGATATTTGGTTAAACATAACACTTTTTTGCTATCAAATCTCTAAATAAACTTTTATGTTATGTGTTTGTGTTTTTTTTAGTTTTGGGCTTTTTCACTACATCCTTTAATTTAAAGGTTATTAAAATAAAATATTCATTAAGCGATTTATTTTAGAACCATTTAAAGTCATTAGGGACAGGTGTATTTCTTTATTTTAAATTACTGTAACCTTTTCTTTTTGAAATAAAAACACGCTATGATGTTTTGCAAATGTTGAGGGTGGAGGCAATCTTTGGTTAGGTTTTTTTAAATTTTAGTTTGACGAACTTAGGCCCATATATAATATTTTTTTAACCATCATTACAACAGCAGCAACAAGAGTAACGTCATATTAAAATTTGTTTTAAAAAATGATGGGATTACTTGGAATGGTGACGTTATTAAGCTTTATGTTTCCATTGGAAATGATCATTCTTCGAAATGGTTTATCAAATCAAGAAGCTCAAGACCAAGAAGTCACAGATAAAACCAAGACACTCGGTAGGACTGTCGTAATATTTTGTTATATAAGAATATGTAGCTTTAATTTTTAGAATGCTTTGATGAAATCTCTAACGAAATGTTAAGGGGAACAAACACATTTAAAGTGGCAAGCAATGAACCAAAAACATGCTTAATTTTTCTTCCAAAAAATGTTGTAGTCGATTTTAAGCAGCTCAATTTTGAATCAGAGGAAGTATGTTTTTCTTCCTTTTTTTAGCTTTCAAATCAATTCCATAGGGAATTTGAGTTATTTTTCTTTTTCTTTTTGTTGATGAAACTCATTATGAAAAAAGGGTTATTAAAATTATGTTCAATCCTAAAAGGTTATTTTACTGTATTTTTTTGACTGTGAGGATTCATTCTTTTACAAAATATTTATATAATTTTCTTTTCATTTTGGAATGAAAATTTTTTTAGACATACGTTCGAGTGTTAGCTGGCTATCGAAAGGGTACAGTTACTTACTCTTTTTCACCACTCTTTACTCAAAGTATGTTTCTTTTTTTTGTTTTACCTTTTTTTTTATAATGACGTATGTGAGTAAATATTACAGATGTCACCGATGATTATGGATTCTTTTCCGTTAAATGCCCATTTGGAGTTATTGCATTCCGACCTCATGGTTTTCCAAACAAAGAATCATTTGAGTTTTCTCTTTCACCCATTGAAAAACCAATCATTTGGTCGTCCACATGTCCCCAAATGAAAAAAATGTCATGACTCGGTTTCATTTTGTTATTTTTGTTAAATGTTATTTTTCAATTCATTTTCTACGGTATTCCATCTCCAATTCAATCCCCTAAGGGAATCTTTATATGTACAATTAATTAAACTATTTTTAATTTTTTTCTAACATTTATTATTTTTTTTGTAATAACTTTTTCCAATAAATTAAAAAAGAAAAACAATTTTGTAAAACTTTGATTTAAACCCAAATAAAGCATTTTTTGAAGCTAAACAACTTCTCCACATGATGTGCGGATGCTTGTGAGGGATTCAATCAAAAGTTTTGTTACCAGCATAATCATCAATAAATTAAATTAAGAGGATTCTAATTTGAACGTTATAAAATCTGAAGCTACTGTAGGTCTAAAGTGAAATAAAACATAATCATCATCAAATGGTCCAAAAGTGTAACCATCGCCACCCCGTATTTTGCCACTTGTATGTAATATGGTTTTTCTATCTGAACCAGAATATATTTGAAATTAACTCTGAAATTTTCATATACTGGTTATAAGAAAAGATGATCTCAAGATTATAATGCGGTCACGTTCGTCAAAAGCTTACTATACATTTTTAAAGGATTATTAAAACAACTTACAATTTGATCATCAACTTTAGTTTTTATTATTTTAAAGCTAGTATTCGATGGAACTCGCAGCGGGGCATCCCATTTTCAAGGAAAATCTCTCCGATGTTAATGTTATAGTATGATCATAGGAAGTTTTTATCCAATTCTTGAAAGCAACCTGTAAATGCAAAATGTTTTATAATCATCTTATGTTGTTTTAAATGTGTATAAATAAAGCATAGAATAAAAAAGGTAAAATAATTTTTATCCCAAAAGGTTTCCGGTGACGTATTTATTTCAGAAATAAAAAACACAGAACTGAGCTTTTGATAAAAGGATTAATAAAAACGAAAAAGAAGTGGCGGGGATGGAATGGATTGATGTTCTTGCTTGATTGACTGGCGTCTTTCTTTTCCTTTATTTTCATCTCTGCACAATGGGGTGAGATCAAACTTAAAGGTTTTCTAATCTCCTAGGAATAGAAAAGAACGAAATGCATAATCTATGTAGGCACACAAAAATTAATTTAATTTAGTTTATCATAACATCACTACTTTTTTGTTTTGTTTTGAATTATGTGAACCGCATAATTTATTATGCCTACAATGACATATATGAGTAATAATATTTGTTCAAAATGAACAACCATTCTTTCTTTTTTTCTTCAAAGCTTTAATAAAAAGTATATAGTAAAACTTTGAATCACAAAACAGATATTTTGGAAAGTCAAATTTAAATTTGTAAACAAGAAAAGCAATTTTGGAAATTTAGAGTAAAATGGTTTTTTATCAAAACCTAAAAATCTTAGTATTTAAATTCTTTCGGTGATTTTTCAAATTTTGCAATGACATTTGAATGACCAATCTACAAATATTTTGTTTCATCGCGCATAAAAATGGGGGCTTTTCTCGGGATTCGTATGAAATCCTTCAATCAAAAAATCGAAAAAGGCTTCGAATCCAAAAATAAAAAGATGATGTGTTTGTTTTTAAAACCCCATTTAAAAAAATATGTTGGTAAAAGTTTTTTTAAAACATGTGCACCAAGAAAATTGAAAAAAAAGATAAGAAAACTACAGTAATTTGATAATTTGAAAAAAGCTTACCAATAACAATTTCCTCATTTTTAACTTTTAATGAATTTAATTTAGGCCAATCATTGTAAAAATATTGATTAGTTAATAGTGATCTTCGAGTCCTTAGACCTTCATTTGATGAAGATCTGTTTAATATAAATGAAAACGTTGTGGAACAATAACATAAATATATAAATAAATCTCTTAATATTCTTTGCTTGGAGCGATAAAACATTTTTTCTGTAATAATAAAAAATAAATATCTCACTTTTTTTTTAATTTTTCACTTTAAATTAGCGTGAAATTTTTTTTGCTATTATATCGTATAATGATGGGGAAGAAGGAAAAATAAATACTAAAATGAATTTGTTTTTTTGTTAATATAAATCTTTTTTTGTTATTTTCCTTTTGGGAATGAAGTAATAATGTCATCAGGGAATTATTATTTTTAATGCTAACAGCAAGCAGCAGCGCATCCTTTTTTTCATTTTGGTTGGTTGGGCGGAGTTTTAATTATATTTGTTGTTTGTTTAATAAAAAAATTGAGATTTTTTAACTCATCTTTTTTTCTTCTGGACTTAAAAACATGATCCTTTTAAAAGCTTTTTTACCTTCTTTTCTTTCTTTTTTTCGCATAAAATGGAGGAATATCATACGTTGCACAAATGTGGCAAAAAAATCTATTTTGAGAATTCCCTATGAAACTTTGGCATTAAAATATAACAAAAAATAATAATAAAATAAAGGGTAACTTTAAAATTTCTTCTGGGTAACATTTTTAACAAAGCTCATCAAAAATTTAAAAAGCTATTTCAATAAATAGTATCAAATGAATCCAAATTGGATGCCACCGCAACAAAATAAAAGAATTTTGAAAGAATTTCACCTCGAACAAAAAAATCCTTTCTGAATTTTTTTAGGCTTTTGAGAAACTAAAATATCCATATTCTATTCCAACCAAACAATGGGGCAAGAGAATAACCTATTAAATTTGGGAAGAGCTTCTATCGATCAAACGTAAAAATTTGATCCTCAATAAAACTATTATTTTAAATTAGACAAAAAATAATATGTTCGTAAAAAAGAATTAAAAAGCGGATCAATTGAAAAAAGTAGCGCCCCGAATTCATGAGTCATCGAAGTTAAATTGAGAGAGATATGCGGTTAAAAATGACGTCGTCGAACTATGAACGGTGAAATCAAATGTGAAATTGACCTTAAAAAACTTCCAAAAATAAATTTACCATATTTTATGTGGAAAGCGGCAAACATTATTAAAGCTTTAAAAAAATGCAGGAGAGCAAGATTTATCATTCGGGTTTAATTTTTTTTGGCCTTTATTAACAATCTTAACCAAATAACTAATAATTTTCAAATAACCTAATAGTTTTGAATTTCTCAAAAACTAAACAAAAAATATTTAAAATATAACCTAAAATGTTTGTTTTTATTTTTAGAAAACTTATTCCTCTCGACATGAGTTACTCATTATTCCACTTGTTTTCCATCTTTACAAATGATAAATGAACTTTATTTTAATAACTTTCGGTCTCTTTACAAAATTCAAGGCAGGCTACAGTTATTTTTTTTTTAATTTCAAGCTATATTATTATATTTTAATGAGTTTTAAAGATGTTGCAAAAGCCGCCCCCAAACCAAATGTAAAATGTTTCTTGTTCCTTTCCAAATTATAAGCTTCAATTGGTTGGGAATAAAGAAAAAGCGAAGGCGGGCGGCAAGGCTGTCACCAAAAGTTTCTTTCGTAATCCAAAAATGGGATAAAAAAAAGCATACACGAAAAGAAAGAATAAAGGGATAAAAAAAATCTATCCATTAATTTCTCTTTCATTTTTTTTCCGTTTGACATTTTTTCTAAAATTAACTTTGTTTCAAATCTAGGTATAAAATATTGACAATACTGTATTCACCAAATAATAAACCTTTTATATTTAGTTAAAAAGATTATGTAAAAGGATTAAATCCGACGTAAATCAATGGCTTCTCTGAAAATTTGTTACATACTTCTCTATCAAACGCACAAAGATAGAGGATATACAAATTTTTAATAAAAAAAATCTTTTTTAAGCTTTTATTTTATTAGATTACATTTACCGCTTAATTTTGTTCCTTTTTCCGATTACGGTAATAAAATCATAGCACCTATGATTACTCAAAAAATGGTTTTACAAGAAATTAATTTACTTCGCAAAACCCTCAATTTTTAAAATTTAAAATTGTTTATTGGAGTCAATAATTAACTTTTTTTAAAGTATTCATTTATAAAACATTATAATTTGTGTTGTGAAACACCATTGAGTTATGGACTTTTTTTCAATACACCTCAAAAAAATTAAATGGAGTGATATAACAACAGATAAATATTTAAATGTCAAAGAAAGCTTCTTCTTTTTGTTGTTTACAAGTAAGAAGCGTCCGAGAAAAAAAAGAGCATAAGATTTTGTTCATAATAAAAAAAGATGATGAGAAGTTAATCCGTTTCTTATTTTATCACATGAAAAACCATCGTGTTCAATTTTATATCGCAAACAAAACATTCGAATTTAGTCTTTTATTTCCAAGATTTTTTTAACATTTTAAAATTATCTTCAACAGTTTCAATGATGTTATTATTATTTTGAGATTTGGTTGTCTTTTTTGTTTTATGATACAAGAATTTTGTTATAAAAGTTTCTCTCATAGCATTCGCAATGCGACAATTGATAAAAAGCGGAAGCATGTAAATAAATAAATAAATTATAAATTGGATAAACCTATAAAAAAGAAGTCATAAATAAAAAAGCATATTCTAAAAATAGGTAGTAACTTACGGAAGTTGTGATAAGGCTTTGAAAATCTGGATATGATGCAAGCAAAGAAAAAAATATGGTATAAATTACAAAAACGAAGCAAATCCAAAATTTGAATGGTCAAAATTAAATAGAATATTACTTTCAAAACAAAAATATTTTCATTTATTTGATAGCTTAGGACAATTCTTTTGGAGACGAAAACGTCGAAGTCGTTTGCTCCTTGTCCACGCGAAAAAGGTTATCTGGAAATTACTTACAAAATTTAAAACGTAAAAACAAGTTATTTTTTGTGAAGGATAACTTTATAAAAAGCTTACAAAAAGTGAAACAATATCATTGTTGCTCAAAGTAAAATAAAATCCACTTCCAATTATCGCTATTCCTTGTTAAAATGTTTTTTATATTATTATAAAACTCTCTCATTTACAAAAACCTACCGTAAATAATGTGTTAAAAATACTTCGCTTATTAAAGAATTTGAATAAAAATCAAGCTGAATGAAAAATTCTGAATTCAATGGGATTTTGGACCTTTTTGAACTTAATAAATTGGATTTATTAATTGATTTTCTTTCAACACTTTTTTTTCCACCCAAGGTGCTGCCGACGAATACAATTTTTTTTTTTGCTTACGGTTAAAAACTATGGCATTAGCTTTTAATTTTATCTTCTGCTTGAATATACCTTTACTTGAATTGTAAATTATTTTAATTTTATTTCATCCATAAAATTGTCAAGGATTTTTTTTTCTTTTTATAGATTTCAAAAATGTTTTGCTTGTATACGTATGGAATCTTTCTTGTTCTATTGCACTTCCATTTTATACCGTAAAAACTATTTTTCCGTCATCAAAAATAAACTCATAAAAAGTTATTAAAACTTTTTAATTTTATATTTTGTATTTATGGCAGATAACCTTGACTTATCTTGTTTTTTTTTTTATACTATACTGTTAAAATTTAATCGTTGGACGAAGAGTAATTTCTTTCACTTTTTTTTTGCGGCTGCAAACATAACACCCGCAATTTTATAAAGAAAGAGATTCTAAAACTTTTTGGAGAGAGAAAATTTCGATGATTAATGGTTGCACAACAAAAGCTGCGTTGGCGGCCGTAGGAAAAAAAGGAAAAGTGATAGCAGCAGCAGCAGCGGTGTGGTGATGGTGAAAGAGGTGACGCAATAACCTTGAGATTAAAAAAAAAAGCTTCCGATGAATGAAAGAATCCATTTCAATGTTTTTATTAATAACATTATTTTTTTTTGAATTGTTTAATTAAGCTTGAAACCGTGTTTATTTTGCTTTCACTTTTTTTGTTCGAAAAAAAATTGTTTTGCATGAATAAATTCCTTAAGATTATTCTTCAATTGTAAATTGGTTAAACAAACAAAGCTAAGAATTAAAAGAATATAATATTTTAATATATATATATGGTGAAAACTCTGACGTTATTATTGTGTTGTTTAAAAAAAAGAGCAACAACAAAAAAAAAAACAGTGAAACCTGTCCAGTTTTTTGTTCAACTAAAAATCTCAAAACTCCGCCTGTTTGGCCAATAACGGCCCCCTCAAGGTAAATGAATGAATGAAGAAAGGTAAAAAAAAAAGAAGTGATGATGATAGGTGGCGATGGTGACGCTACAAGGTTGCTGATAAGTTGTAAAGAAAAAATAAAATCAAAATTATAGAAAATTGTAATGTTGCTTTCTTTCATATAAAGTGCATTTTTTCTTTGATCTCTAAATTAATAAAAAAAATTTAGTTATAAGATATTTTGAGCTAATGAGAAAAATTTTCTTTTCTTTTTACGATAGTTTCAAAGTCGATCGTCCTTAGCTCAATGCAACGAGCGTTTGAATGACGCGACTTTCTTTGAAGATATTTATTGACCTAAAATTTTTTGATTTTTTGTAATAGTTATTTTCTACCATTTTTTTTGTAAATTTGAAAATACAAATGATTAAAGTTTACATTTAAAGAAAAAACCGAGAAAAACAAAAATCTTGTTCCTATTTAGTTTAGTTTAAAATTTTAAGCGACCGTTAGAAATTGCGTAGAGTATCTGTATGAAAGAACCCCGATGTGATGGAAATGGGGTCATTACATATTCGCCGAGAAAAAAAAAGAAAGACTTGAGAAACAAAAAAATATATAGAGACCGCTACCAACAACCGACAGCAGCATAGAATGGGATTCAATTACTTTTATTTTATTTTGCATTTCTTTCCTTCTTCTTTTTTTAAATCCAATCTTTGTTGTTCATCCATGAAAAAATGGTTTAAAAAGCTAGCGAGGAGGATAGTTATTATTTTTATATGCCCCACGGCGGCGGCCGCAGCGAACGATGGAACCACAACAAAGACTTTTTTGCGCAAGAAAAAAAAGATTTCACTTTTCATTATTTATTTTTTTTGCATTTACTAAAATATGTTTTTCCATTTTTCTTGTATCCAAACTATGTTGTATTTTATCCGGTTTTGAATGTTGGTTTTTTTATTTTAACTGATAGACAAGTTTGCAAATCTTGAAAATTTGTTCCGCCCATTAAAATGGATTTGTTAAAATTTTTAGGCAAACATGTTTCAAATTTCGGTGAGAAGTCTTTTATTTCGACCATGGCAACTCTCACCACAGCAATTTGGGATGAATTACCTAATTTACCAAAAGATTTTCATAAACCTCTAACATGGAACGAAAAAAAATTTTGGTCAATGGTGCAGAAATTTTACTGTTGGAATGTGAGTTTTAAAAGTGATAGATTATTGCCCTAATTTAGCCATTAAAAGTTGAATTAAAAATTAAGCTCCCAAGCTTTTATTTCTTTTATAATTAGTAGCCCTTTTCTTGGACTTGATTTATTGATTCAATATTTTTATACAATATATTAATAAATAGCCGTCAAAATCATTATATATTTTTTTTAGTCATCGCCAATGTCCACATGGATCATTTATCCATTGGTATAATTGCTGCGGCCATGACAACACAGAATGTTGTTTTGGAATTCAAACATGGTTTTATGTTGTTTTGGTTGGCTTGTTATTGTATGTTGTTTTTTTCATTACTTTTTTTTTTTTATCTCACTGCATAATCCAAAAAATGCGTAACTTTTTTCTCATCATCATTTCCGCATGTCCAATTTTTTTTCAGGTAGCCATTCTTTGCTTTATTTGGGCTTTTTTACTTCATTTTGACTATATTTATCCACGAAGTGAAAAGAAAAAACTAGAAAAGGGGTATGAATATAACAATGTGATACTTAAAAGTTGACAATATTATATATAAATTTTTTATGATTGTTTTTCTACCTTTTTTTTAAAAATCAAAGATATCGGGAAAGAATTCTTTTTTTTATTACGAATTACAAAAATTATATTTTTTGTGATTTATTGTTTTGTTGCCATAATTGTTTCTTTTTTTTTGTTTTTGTATTGAATGAAATGGGTCTCATGTAAATATGCTTGAATAGAATGTTTTAAATTAAGTCGATAACTTGTGACATTTGGTGATTATAGTGGCCAAGAAAATATCATTTACATTGTTGTCACAAGGTATTGACTCTTAAATTTAGCTGAATAATAATTTTTTTTAAAGTATTGTAAAGCCATTGAAAAAAAAAAGAGAGATAAACAATTTTATTATTTTTTATGGAACACATTTTTGTTAGCTAATGTAATGAAAAAACAATTTATGCGTAATCATTAATACAAATATATATAAGATAAGAGAGACGTGAAGAATATTTTTACTAAAAAAATTAAATCTAGAAGAAGAAAAAATGAAATTTGTGTTGTTATTATCAGAGAAAATAAAAATAAAATTACATTAACAATATTAAGAAATTCTAAAGAGGCATCACTGGGAGTCTCATAAATGAAAAAAACCGAGAAGAATAAGAAAGCAAAAGACTTTTATGTTTGTTTCACTGGAAAAAAGGTTATAGTTTTGTATAAATGGAAACACAGGGGCAAACGCTCAACAAAAGACGATTATAAAAAACAACATTGAATTAAAATTTTCACAAATAAATGTTGTTATTATTTTTATAGAGGAGGAATATTTATAAGGCATTAATAATATTTTAAAAATTTCATAGTATTCTTTTTTTTGAACTTTTTTAAGAAAGAAGAATTTTTATATATTTTTTGAGAATGTAATTAAAAAAAGGGCAAAAAATGAGAGGAAATGAGTGATTGGTTTGTATTGGTTTTTAAACAACCCAAAATTCGATGAGAAATGATTTTTTTATTTATTTGCCATTTCTAATGAGAAGTTCATTATCGTGGTGTTTCTTCTGTTGTTGGTAAAGCATTATAACCACCTTCGTGTTGTTTTGCATTACTTAAACGTTTGTCTTTGAGGAGTAGAGCTGAAAAAGAAAATCCGATATTCATATTTAGAAGCTTCAAAAATCAATAAAAGAAAATTTATCTTACTCGCTTCAGGATGAGCATAAGCATTCGATAAATGGCGATTATGTTCGAGATCGTGTTGAGCCAATTGATCCTTACAATAATGATGAACAAT
>JAJQJQ010000355.1:0-27507 GCA_028622995.1 Panagrolaimus kolymaensis | reverse complement strand
TGTCATATTCATCTTTGTGAAGGAATTATTGATGAAGTAGAATGAATGGATTCAGGATTACCATTTGAAAATGGAAACAATATAATAATCACTTTTTTATATTAATGAGCTTGCATTTTCTCTTGGAATAATAGGTCATCGCAAGCAATTCAATAAAAAAAGATCTCAATTTTTACTTTTGGATTCTTTATAATGTTTGTCTAAACTTGCTTGTTAACAAGAACTGTACTTTTTTAGATGGGTAATTATACCGCTTTGGAAAAATATTATGCACCTCTTTTAATTGTTTACTAGTAAAAAGGGCGCGCCTTCGGCGCGCGAGTAACTGTATAGTTCATTATGTTATGATAGAAAACGGTATTGCAGAAATAAATTTGTTGTAATATGCAAATTTATAAATGTTTCTCAAACAATCTTTCATTTTTTTGTAAATGAGAAAGAAAAGTTTATGCAAATTTTCTCTTTTCCTTTTTTTGTGAATGAAAAAGTAAAATGACACGGAATTGTGACAACCTGTTTTTAGAAGAAGGGATGTAAGTGAAAATGGGTTGTAAATAAAGTCATGTAATGTTTTAAGGCTCTTGAATCAAAATCTTCTACCAAAAAACTAACAATTTTAAGCGACACCAATGAAAAGCAGATGTTTCAATATTAGCTTTAAAAGCTTCAAGAGCAGCAGCATCCGCTCTTAATTTTCTCAATTGAATCCTTTTTTCGGTTAAACAGTTTCAAATTCCCCTATTATTTATTGTTATCGAGGGTTTGCTTTATTTACACATTTGTTTTTCATTTTCCTCCATTAATAAACCATGCATTTTTGTTCCAACATTAAAAGTGTTTTTTCTTTCAATAAAGGATTTTATTTTACGGAATTTACTTTTTTTCTTCATGCGTTAGTTACATACATACAACCAACCTTTTCGCTACATTTTTTTTATTCTCCAACCTAACCTTTTAGTATGTGTTGTTTTTTTTCTTTACTTATAAAATTGCGAAAGGTTTTTTTTTGTTTTCCTAAGCAAATACAATACTCAAGGGATCAAGGAAATAAGATAAAAAATAATTTTTTCATCAAAAAAAAGTTAAGTGAACTTTTGTATTATTTTTTTTCTTCTTGGCGGCATCAAGCATTGAAGCCGATGCTGCTGCTATTGTTTCGTTTTTTTTTGTTGTTGCTTGTTTGTTTTTTATATTTGCAGCAGAACACTTGGGTGTTTTCTTCGCTTAATTTTTTTATCTTCGATTTTAAAGTGTGATGGAATGATACGTTTTTTTTTGTTCTTTGACTGTATCAAAAAAAGGAAGCTCTTTCCTTAAATTTAGAGCGATAAGAAGAAGGAGTAAAAGTGAAGTCAATTGAAAAAGTTTTGATTTTGATTGAAAAAAAGCTTGTAGATATTAGGTCGAAAATCGAAGAAATTCTTTCACCCAAAAATACCTTTTGGTAAAGTTGGTACTGAAAAAAAAGTGAGCAAAAACTTGAGATTTAAAATTTTAGCTCTTGTTACTCTTTATCTTTACTGTAACATTTATTTTTGTTGATTAATGAATTTTCCTGATTTTTTATTTCCACATTTTTTTCCATCGGCACCGATCAAATAAAAAATGCTCTGTAAAGAAGAAAAAACTTTAACCTTTTGGTTTGATTTTTCTTTCACTCTTTTTTTCATTTCCTGTTTTAAACTATATTGTAAACAACTCATTCATTCTAAAGCCGCTGCTGCATTGCCAGTCGGTTGGTTGTCGCTTCTTAGTTAGGAGTGGCGACTATCGCCCGCATCTCCTCTTCTGCTTGACCTTCAACATTTAATATAATTTTTTCTTTAATTTTTTTCTTCTTCTGAAACATCATTGCGCAATTTTTTTAGGCATAATGCATTTGTTTTCTTTTTTTCGTTTCCAATATTTTTTGTTGGCTTACATATATTTTTTGGCTGAAAGCATTTTCATCCATCCATCCATCTACTTACACATTCACATACAACATACTTTGTCAGCTTTACTCTTTGTTAGTTAATCTCTTTTCTCTTCTTTCTTCTTCCCCAATGGCTATAACGGGGATAGAAAAATAAACTCAAAGTTATTCATAGTTTCTAAGGACTCAAAAAAATGTGGCAAAAATAGGAAATTGCGAAAATGTGTCTGCTTCTCTCTCAATTTTTCTTTGTCTTTTATCCTTCACTAAAGCTCAAGCTTTTTTTAGGCCATCATCCTCTCTCCCGCTGATGTGCGAGTTTGCTTGCCTTGTCTTGGTTGTTTGCTCGCGGTTGCGGGTGTTTTATCCTTTTTTTCCCTTCCTTCCTGCATCGCTGTAGCATCGTCGGTTGTGAGTATTCTTTTTCCTTTTCAATGGGGCTGGACTTTTTTTTTCGAGTACCGAAGTTGTTTCGTTATTTTTTTGTGTTGTTGTCGCAGGCTCTCTTGCTGCTGCTGCCGCTGCTGTTGTTGTTGCGGCTGCATCTGCCATGGGAAGAATGAAAATGAAAAAGAAGAAGGACACAAGCAAAAGCATTTTTGTCGTGCAAAAAAAGAGAAAAAGAAATAAAAGCAAAAAGGCTGGTTGTTTTTATATTCGAAAAATAAAGAAAAAAACTGGAAATGCGCCAAAAAAAATTTCTGTTTTAAAAAGTGCGCGACCTTTTTTGTTTAATATTATCGGTTGCTATTTTTCGTAAAAAGGAAATGATTTCTTTTTTTCATCCTCAAATTTTGAAGGCCATTTTATTTCTTCCTCTTTTTATTGTTGGCTTTTTTCGAAATTTATAATTGCTTTTTTTCATGCTCCCTTTTTTCGTGTTCAACCCTTTCTCGAATGTATTATGCGAGTTGTGAATAGTTTGTGAAAGCGCGCAAAAAAGTGAGAGCACGCTTTTACAATTTTTTGGTTCTGTTTTTCATCCAATACAATTTGGATCAATATTATTTTTTGCTAGCGATTTTTGTGCCATATGTTAGTTTGGTCTTTTTTTGTTGAAATGTGTCTATTTTAGTTTATCTTTTCTTTCGATCGGTGTTTATATGTTTTAAAAAATGAAAGCTCTATTTCACAAATCCCCCAATCATCATCAAAACATTTCCCTTTCTTCTTCTTCCTCTGACGCTATTATTTTTGCGCAAAATTTTCTTTCAATTTTTTTTCAATTCCTATGGCAAAGAAAAATACACCGAGAATATCATTATTCTTGTTAAATGGTTTTTTTATTCTTCATGTTTGTCATTTTCTATTATATCAAATCAAAATCAAGAGAAGGAGAAGAGGGCCATAGAAACATAACAATGTTGATGGATGTTGTTATTTATTATTGGACAACAAAAATTTTTATTTTGAAGAAAAAAGTAAAATATATTTTTTTTTGCAATTATTTTTTTTATGTGAAAAAAAGGTTTTAAAATTATAATGTTCGTATAAATTTCTAGTTTTTTTTTCGTGCCCGTCAAAAAATGAAACAATTGATTCTTTTCTTCTTCTATTTTTGTGGTTTTTCAAAAAAGGAAGAGAAAGAGAGATGGAGTTATTAGAATTTTTGCGGAATAAAAAAAAGTTTATTTTCCTTCTCTTTTTTTAGTTTTTATGTATGTGGTTTTTATAAGTAGGATTATATATAAGTTGATTTTAACGTTTTGTAAGCACAGCTGCAGCTTGCTTTTATTATTCTTTTTATTATGAAAAAAATTAGTTTACGTGACAAAAGCCAGCGAGTTGGCTGTGATTTGTTAGTAACAGGCGATAGATGGGATGTTGTTTTGCTAGGTGATGATGGATTTGAAAATTGTGTTTAGGCATTTTCGAAGCCTGAAATTTGATCAAACAAATGATTTACCTGTCACTTTGATGATTTTTCTCAATATCTTAAAACTTTTATTTTTTGAGTATTTTCATTTTCATCACTTTTCTGTGTTCCGATTTTTTGACATTTTTTAGAGACAAAAAGTATAATAATTTAGTTCTTCTTTTTTTCATCTTCAATTTCCTTGAAAGATATCACCTTTTTTCTTTTTAAAAGACCAGTTTCATTCACTTTGAAATATTCTTATCATTTTTCAAGTATTTTTACTTCAAGCATCACCTTCCTTTGAACCGATGAACATCACCGCAAGAAATTTTACAAGAGTTAGAGATGGGATTTGAAGTGCGCCTTTAAATTAGAAGAACGTACGTACTCTTCTTGTTATTAACACTTCCACTTAAAGACTTACATACTTTTTTTCTTTTTACATTCCAATTTTTTAAAGAATGTATATATGTACCTTTCAATGAATAGTAGTTGTAACCGCAGCCTAAATTTATTTTAAGCCTCCAAAACGTACAAGTGAGAGAGGGAACACACTTGAGTATTTTTCTTGCACCATTATGTTATTCATTCATTTTTTTGTATTTGAAAAAAATCATATTTGTTCAAATTATTTCCTTTTTCCCTTCCGTGCATTTGTGTATTTTATTTGTCACAATTTTTTCAATGCGCGAAAAGTAAAATCATTTTTTTATTGCTGTTGCATTTAAAATTAAAGTGGTTATTTTTCAATTACTTTTCTCTCTTTCCTTTTTTAACGTTTTTCAAATGAACGGGAAAAGAAAAGTTGTTAGAATTGTTAGAAAAGTCTTGAATTTATTAGACTTTTTAAAAAGATAATCCCATTTCCTTTTCCTTTCATTTTGTGTATGTATGTACCCTTAAATAGTCGAAACACCAATCAAATTTAAAAATATTCCTCTTCTGAAAAAAAAAAATCAATTTAATTAACTTTTTTTTCTCTCTCTTTAATCTTTTGTTGAACAAGGTTGTTTGATCGAAGAAAAAAAAAATTAGAAGAAACTTGTTTGTTCTTTTTTGATCATTCACATCCTCCTCCTTCTCTTACTGCTTTTATTTTATGATGGACAAGCAAAAAAAAAATGCCAATTTATTTTTTCTCTCCCTCATTCAATCGTTTTTTTGTTGTTTCTAATTTTGTTCAAGCTCGTAAAAAGTCTTCTTTTTTTAAAGAGTTCCAATTTTTTGAATGATGACAAACAAATTTGATCGTTGACTTTATTTTTACGAGTTTCTCCCTTTTTTTCGAATATGAAGGCATCCTTTTAGTTTTTGATCTTAGTGGATAGCTAATGACGTCTGGTTGTAAGGATACAACGATATTACAAAAAAATTCTTTTGCTCCAAATTTGATTCGATAAACTCCTGTGTAAAATAATTTGGTGAAATGTTGTGTCTAGCTTTTATATAAAACTTTTTTAATTTCGCTTGGAAAATGTCTTTCAAAGATAAAAAAAGCGTTAATAAAGCCCTGAATCATGTCACAAAATTTTCTTAATTTATTATTATCCATGTTAAAAACTTCCGGTTGTAACTAATTATTTTTTCATGATAAAACTCTCCTTAAATTTTCACACTCATGAATTGATTCAAAGTAATACACGCACCCATCGCATGTTCATAATTTCCTCATTTTTTAAGCCTATATCTTTTTGCAACTTTTTCATCCTTTTTATTTTACTTTATATATAAAACTCAAACACATTTTTTTTCTAAAAGAACAACCTTTGTGTTTTTTCCCTTCTTCCACCACTACCACCACCAGTAGTGACTATTATTATTCATTCAAGTTTTCAAGCTTATTCTTGACTATTTTTTTTTGTTCAATGAAGAAAAAGTTGTTTACTCAAAAAAAAATTGTGTCTTTTTAATTCATGGATTTTTTTCTTTCCACCTTCTTTTGTTCATTCTTTTACCATTTGCTCGCTTCATTTTTTTCTTTTTCAAACCTTTTATGTTGATATTTAAAAACTTTAAAACTTGTTGTAGATCTTTTTTTTATTTCATTGGGCCTTTTTTTGTTTCGATTAGAGTTTAAAAAAAGTGAAAGTATGTTGTTGCTTTCTTTTATTTCTTCTTCTTCTTTTTGCAGCAGTTTGTTAGTCATTTTTTCAGTCAGTGAAGCGAGAAAAATGAACGGAAGTGTGATTCTTCTTTTTTCTTTCTTACTCCGTGCTTTTTTTTGCGATTTGTTGGGTTTTTTTTTGCCTTTTGGTTAGTTAGTTTATGAATAAGATAAAGAAAAGTCAAATGGCGATGTTAAGATTTAAGACTTTTTGAAACATTTATCTCATTCGAAAGTTTTTGCCATCCATTTCCAAACCTTATGTTTTTAGTTAAAAGATACACACCTCCGCAAAAAAAACCTTTTTACTTTTTGTACTTTTGCTTTTACCTTTCTTTTTTTCTTTGTTTTCTTAAATATTTGTTTAAAAGATAATTAAAAATAAATGTACGTAAGTAAAAGTTAAAAAAATTTCAAACTTTGAAATCTAATCTTCTTCAAAAATCTCACATTTTCACAACTTTTTTTTATCTTCCTTCCGGTCTTAAACTTTTACCAGCGTTTTTTTTTCTTCTATCCGTTCAAAGCTTTTGACAAGAGCAGCAGCAACAGCATCAGGGTAGCTTATTGCCCATTTCAAAGTCTCATTGTTAAGAAAAAGTCTGTGTCAAAGGAGCTACTAAAAATTTTTTTAAAGAAAAAAGCGACAATATTGCTTTTTCACATTCCTCCTTCGGCAACAATGAAGGGGCTCGGGTTGTGTAACTTTGAGCCCGTCAAGTTGAAAGAAGAAAAAATACTTTGTTTTTTTTCATCCACCCTTTTTAACTCACTGTTGCATTTTCCGAATGACCATTTTTTGATGTGTTTTTTGGAACTAAAAAAATGGAGTACATGTTTTTATTTTTGCCTCCTTTTTGGTGACATTTGTTTTAGAGTTAAAAGCTTCGTGTTATTTTTTTTTTGAAGTAGGACTGCAACAAAAGAAAACAAAAAAGGCCATTCTTTTTGTGAAGGGGATGTGAAAAGTGATATAAGACTTTGAAACATAAAAGCGTGTCATTTTTACCAATTGTCTTTTGCTTTTTCGGCTTTTTGTTGTTGAATGGTGTATTATCGAATGCCTTGAAATAAGAGAAATTTTGAAGATGAGCTTTCTGGAGTTGTTTCTATCATTTTGTTTTTTCCCTACATAAGACTAGCTTTTTCAGTCTAATTTAAATGTGCAGTTTTTTTGTATCTCCATTATGAGATATTTCGATTTTACGATTTTTCCATATTTAATACCTTTAGCTGTATTTTTATTATGTTTTACGTGCCATTTCATTTTTTCTTCTCTTTTTTTAAAAAAAACATTCATCATTTAATTTCTTTTTTGATTCAATAACTACTAATGTATCACACAATTACAAACCTAAGCATAACTATTTATGTGACTGCCGCAACTATACAAGACAATATTACTTTTTTTTTTAGTAATTTTTGTTACTTTTTTTTTCAAAAGAATTTTCATGCATTTTTATTTCCTTTCTTTTTTTTACGTTATTTGAGATTTATTCTCTTCTTTCCTTTGCCTCTTTTCATTATTGGATTTACACACTTTTTCTCGCGTTAATCATTTCGACCATCTCCGGTTTCCACTTTTAGCTTTTTTTGTTTAATTAAATTAACATATTCAAACAACATTACTCTCGTTTTTTGTAGATCTGACACAGCCACTCCAACAAAAGGCAAGAAAAACAAAAGTGGAAAGAAGTCGCAAATTTCTCATTTAACATCAGTATTATCGATAAAAATCAAAACGGAATCATTTTTTAATGTTCCATAAATCATAAAATATTTTTGCGTCTTTTTTCCTATTCGATCGAACATTCGCTTACGCTTTTAACAAACATCCTTCCTGAAGAAAAATATATTTATTCGACAAACAAACATCCGCTAAAAATAAATTTACGATCCATTGCTTAATTTATTAAATAAAAAAAAACAACGATGGTTAATTCATTTCGAACGAACAACAAGAACACCTACATGAAAGCGATCCTTCAGGATATTTGTCGAATCCGCCTCAATTGCATCATCAAGTTTATATTAATGGACAACAACAAACTTATGAGCCAATATATCAACCAAATGTTGCAGAAAAAAATTTAAAAGTTGCTAGTGTCAGTCTTCAAATGGACATAAACGAGAATTTCATAATTCATGTAAGCTTTTTTTAGTTTATATCAAAATTACAAAATTCTAAAAAAAATTTAGAAAAACAGCTAAGGCAATGTATTCTTTGATTATGTTGCTGAATCTGAAGCTCTCTTAGAAAAGGACTACTTTGGGTTATGTTACACAGATGAACATGGTGAAATTGTAAGATTATCACTCCATTTTTTGCAAATAGAATATAAAAAATAGCCTAAAAAGCATTTACTCTCGATAAGAATTCTACTCGAAAAATGTCTTTGTTTTTAAAATTATTTACATGTCCTTTTTTTAGACATGGTTATACCCTGATAAGCGTATACAAAAACAACTTAAACATCAACCATGGAACTTCGATTTTAAAACTAAATTTTATCCACCCAATCCAAGCGGACTTGCAGATGATTTAACTCGATATTTACTTTATTTACAAATTCGTAAAGAAGTTTATGATGGAAAGTGAGTTGAAAATGACCAACCAGCACATAAAAAAAAGAATTTAAATTAATTTTATAGATTACCCGCAAGTTATGCAAAACAAATTACTTTTAGCTGCAATGGTTATGCAAGCTGAAATAGGTGATTATGAAACAATTAAACAATCACCAACAGAATATGAAAAATTTCTTCATGAACAACATTTAATTAAACAAATTGATGAAGAAATTTTATCTAAAGTTCGTGAAGCCCATAAAGAACAAAAGTAAGCGTTTTGATATCTCCAATAGAGAAATTAATTCTATGAAACTCATATCAATAATTGCTTTTTCTTCAGAGGTTTAACTCCAAATGAAGCACATCAAAAATATCTTGATACTGCTAAAGACCTTGCAAAATATGGTTTTACTTTTTACAATGCCAAGGATACTAAAAATGGTCAAGTTATTATTGGAGTTTATGCCCATGGAATTTGTGTTTATAAAGATCAATTACAAATTCATCGATTCTTATGGCAAGGAATCAATAAATTCAATTCCGAGGAAGCAAATTTTCTGTTGTTTTAAAACCTGGAGAAGTAGGAAAATAATTTAATCTTGATTAAAATAAAATTTTAGTTGGATCCAAAAAAGGAAGTTACCGTTAATTATAAATTAACCGATTATTATACTGCCAAAAAACTTTATCGCACTGCCGTTGAACATCATACATTCTTTAGGTAAGTGGGAAAAAATTCGCGACGAAGTTTTAGTTAGAATTTTTTTTAGATTGATTAAGCTGAAGATAAACCTAAAGGTACATTTTGCGTCGTTGGGGTTCAGACCGGTTTCGTTATCAAGGTCGAACATATTTCCAAGCTAAAATGGCTTCACAAATGTTTGATCATCCTCAAGCACCGTACAACGAACTCCAAGCGGTCGTCAAGTTTCACGTTCTGTTGATGATTGTGAGTTTATAAGTTTTGAGAAATCAGGTATATGAACAACAACAAAAAAATTTAGTAGCACAACAACGAAGTTTCCCAACTTCGCCTATGCATTATGTTGATGAAACTACACAACAATAACATCACCAGAAAAATCAAAATCATATTCTCTTACAACTTCGAAAGCAGAAAAAGCAAAGAAAAAAGCCGATGAGGTTGGTTTAATAATTCGCACAATTTTATTTCTAACAAAAAAAATTATTTGCTAACAAATATAAAAAATATGCATATTCCTTAGAGCCTAAAGTAATTATATTTACATATTTGTACCTTTGTGGCTTTAGTCACTATTGGAATAGCGCTTTGATTAAAGAAAAAAACCGTTTTAATGTATTTTTTTGCTGCTGATGCTGCTATGTTTTTTTTATAAATGTTAAAAAAAATTAATATCCTATAAAAAAGTGATGTCAGCAAAAAGATAATAAATGCAATATATCTGTCGCTTTTTTTTTCTCTTATTACTTATAACCTACTCCTTCATACTTTTCATAGGTTTTTTTCTTCTAACTTTCACACCCAAAAACCTTTGTCTTATTTTTTGTATGGAAATTTTTCAAAAAAATTCAGTTTGATATTAGCGCTTTTTAGAAGAAAAAAAAAGTATTTATATTTTTTTAAAAGTATTTTCTTTTTGCCGCTTTTTATTGCACCATTTTTTACAACACACTTACTTTTTTCACAAATGTTTTTTTTTCAAAAAGCACCCCCATTTACGATTAAAAAAACTACAAAAACTTTAACAAATCTTTTTATATTTTTTTTTCATGCATTTTAATATTTGAAAAATCTCTAACAAAAAAAAGTTTATGATCAAGAAAGAAGGAAAAAGCACGCATTTTTTTTCGCATTGGCAGCCATTTTGAAAACATTCGATGAAAAAAAAAATTGGATGCTTTCTTTGTCGCTGCTTTTTCTTTTTTGCTGCATAGTTTTTTAATTTGCTTCATTTTTGATCGCTTTCCTTCGATTATACAATAGTGACTATAATAATTTTTTATTTTGCTATTTATTCCTCTATGCTATTAGTTTTATTTTACAGAGAAAGCTTTTTTCATTAAAAATATTTAGATTTATAAAAAAATCCAAATTGCTCGTATTTTCTTTTGAATATTTTTTGTAGCTAACGCCGTTATCTGTGGTTGTATCAGAACAACAACAACAGCAACAACAACAACGACAACAGAAAAAACAAAAGCGTGATTCGATGACATCCTCATCATCTGCATCCTCAATATCATCACCAAGTGTGTCATTGGCATCACCAAATTCAGGGGAATATTATGTCAAATCATCATCATATACACCACGAGAAAAATCTATGGTTTCACCATATGAAGAAGTAATATTTCCATTATCACTTTCAAAAGAAGAAAGAGAACAACTATATCATACACCAAAAAGAAATTCAAGAGTTCGGTTTTCATCCGATACTAAACCCGTTACCACCGATGACGGAAGTGCGGTCGCAATGGCACCAGCAATAAAACCCGGAAAACGTTCAGCCAAACGAAGACTCTTTGGTCCTGTGAACGATGATCACACAGCTTTCTCTCCAGTGGATGATCTTTATAAAGCTCCTGAAATCGCTTCAGCTCACTTGATAGTCGTGTAACCATGTATGATAAAGGATGGTACACAACCCGAAGCCCTGCAAGAGCTTTATCACCCACGGATATTTTTGCTGCATGCTGTAAACCACCTCGAAGAACTCTTGTTAGTGAACGCCTTTTACGCAATCGTCAAAGCCTTCCATCAAATGCTGAATATTCTATTAATTAAACGACCCGAAATGGAAGCATACCGATTCGATATTTTGTTGAAGTTTACCACTCCGGAAGGCCTCAAATTGAAACAAGAAGAAAGCGAAGATTTTTGGCACAGAAAAAAGATTGTAGATTTTGTTAATCCTCATGAACTTAAAAAAGAATATTATGATTTCCCAAAAGATGTGGCTTATGATTATGAAAGATTTGAACATTCGAGAGAATCCGATACTTTGCCATTAAAACAATTTCAACTATTTATTGGTTTGGTGGAAATAGTAAACAAGGAAATGCTAAACCGTTGGAATCAAAGGTCAAAGCATATTTGTTTCACCTGAACTGCAACGTCAAGAGGCGACCGATGGTGAAGGAATTGTTCGGGTGACTGAAGCTTCAACTTCTCAATCAGTCGAAGAAAAACCAGCGGTTTGTTGAATAGTTGAAGAAAGACCCATAATCACAATTAAACATGAAGAAGGTAAAACAATTACCACCATTGAAACCACAACCGTAATCACAACAACCGAAGAGCCTGAAATTAGTGAAAAACCGCCAGTAATAGAAGAATTAACGACCGAAGAAGAAGCTATGCATACTCAAAATGTCTCTTTGCCTGTTGCGGTTGTTTCAACAGAAGCAACTAAAATTGAAATCATTCCAAAAGCTGAAGAGCTTGATACTGTACCAATTAAAAAATATTCAAAAGTTTATCATTCTGGTACATCCCTTGAAAGACAAAGCCCGTGGATTGGGTTAAAAGAAGAAGGAATTTTATCTTAAAATCTCGAAGCGAACATCAACAAGTTCAGTTGAAGAACAACAACCTTCAACTTCGAAAGAACAAACTTCCGAAATTGCAGAAATTAAAAAAGCTGAAAAGGTTCAACTCGGAAAACGAAAGAAATCCTCGCATGATGAACCAATTGTTGTTAAAATTGCAAGTGAAGTCGTAGAACGGGCACGAACCTTTTCAATGTCAAAACATTATCCTGAAATTTCAAAGCCTTTTGAAGGGGAATTAAGAGAAATGAAAAGATATTCTGAAGCTCCCACTGCAAATTTATTCGATTGCGTTTCTTTCGTTGACGATGATGGAATTGTTGAAGAACCCAAATCAAAAAAATCAAAGCCTAACAAAGCTGCTCGATATTGCCTTTGGTGCATCAGTAGAGGGAATCGAAGGGGTATTGAAAAAGAAAGAGTCGAAGAGCTTCAAGCAGGGAAAGATAAATCTGGGCCAATTGCAGAAGAAAAGCATATCGACGAAATTTATGCTTACGAGCCAGTGAAAGTCAGCGATGAACCACAAATAATTAAAAAAGTTAAACATTATAAAAAGCATAAGGAATACAAAGGAATTCCGCAAGTTATTGTTACTCAAGATCTTCAATTTGTAACTAAAACAAATGAAGATGAAGTTGAAACTCTTCCATTCAATGAAGAGGTTGAGCATAGTGATTTATCGCAACATGTTGAAAATATCCCTGAAGGAAACAGTTATAAAATAACCGAGGAAATAGAAACAATTGTTCAAGAGCCAACTACAAGCTTGGAAACAATGGTTGAAGAGAAAAAAATAGAAAACAAAGTTCACGAAGCCTTGTCTAAATCTGATTATCCAGAAATAATGGAGCCATTTACTGGTGAAGTTGAGATTATTCAACATGAAAAAGAAGCTCCTCACAAAAAATTTGTGATAAAACGCGAAGAAATATTACCAGTGAAAACTGAGTCAACATATGAATATCAAACAGAAGCTAAAGCAACACAAGAAAATGAACAAAATGAAAACATGTTTGAAGAAATTCAAAAAGAAAATGTTTTTGAAAGCCAAACAATAAATAATGAAACAAAAACAAAAGAAATCCCATTCGTTGTATCAGAGCGAACTAAAATGTTGATTGAAAAGAAGTATTATCCAATTATTGGAGCAACATACGAAGGAGAACTTGCAGAAATCAAAAGACAAAAAGATATAGCTGATGCTAATCTCTTTGATTGTATTTCTTTCGTATCTGATAGCGAAGATTCTGGGCTTGGTGCAGATTCTGGAATGAAAACCAAGAAAAATAAAATGGGCGGTTTATGGTGTGGACCAGGATTACGTAAATCCAAACGTGAAACAAAGGAAGTCAAAGAAGTAAAATCATTGGGTGAAAGACAAACAGCTCGACATCAAAAAGCTTCTCGAGCACGCTTCTTTTCCACAAGCCAATATTATCCTGAAAATGAGGCTCCATTTGAAGGTGAAATAAAAGAATTATCGCCAGTTTCACAAGTGACGGCTTCAAATCTTTTTGATGAAATAAATTTTAAACCTGATGTGACATCAACAATAAAACTAATAATAGAAGAAAAACCAAAAACAAAATCAAGTGGACTTTGGTGTGGCACCAACAAAAAAACAGAAAAGATTCAATCATCTCTTCAAAATCGGAAGAATATTAAAAAAGGAACTGCTCATAAACTTCAAACAGCAAGAAATAAACTTGTAGAAAGAGCTCGAACATTTTCAATGAGCCAAGATTACCCACAAATTGGTGATGTTCATGAAGGTGAAGTAATTGATTTAGCACCTGCCAAACAAATCACATCTGTAAATCTCTTTGATGAAATTGATTTTGCGTTCGATGAAGCAAGTATGAAAGTTGTTTATGAAAAACAACAACCAACAGTTAAAGAACGTAAAACTAAAAGTCTTTGGTGTGTACCAAAAAAATCCAAAAGAAAAACTTCTGAAGTTTCAAGTCGCTCAAGTAAATCGAGTGGCTCGTCAATTTCACTAAAACATCATAAAAATTTAAATGCTCTTCAAATTGCTCGAAACAAAATAGTTGAACGGGCTCGAACATTCTCAATTAGCCAAAATTATCCTCAAATTAGTGAAATGCATGAAGGTAAAGTAACTGATTTAACACCCGCAAAACAAATCTATTCTGTAAATCTTTTTGATGAAATTAATTTTGCTCCAGAAGAAGCTAAAGAAGCTAAAGAATCAGTTGTCGTGGAAAAGAAAAAATCTCGAGGAAAAAGATTACAAGGTTGTTTGGCTTGCCACGGTTTTAATTCAAAACAAAGAGGAGATGAAGAAGCTAAAGATATAGCTTATACAAAAACAATAATCCCAACAAATGTTATTGTTGAAGAGCAAGTTCTTAAAGAAAAGCTAACCGAAGAACCAATTATTATCATTGATAAAACTCCCAAAATCAAATTTGTCGAAGAGCAAAAAGTTGAAAGAGATGATGCCATCAAAATTCAAAGTCATCATCATAGAGAAGAACATGCTGAAATTTTACTCCCTGTTCAAAAAAATCAAGAAATGAAAGCTCAGGTTGAAGCAACCATTTATATTTCAACAGAACCATCAAAAATCGAAGAGAATGTTATTGCACCTGAATCCATAACTTCAATGGTTCAGGTTACCGAAGAGATTGCCAAAAAATCGGGTGATACTAAAAACTCTGAATTAGAAGGATATCCAACAATAACCGAACCATATGTTGGTGGAGTATCTGAATTGACTTATCACTCTCAAGCGCCTCTTATAAATCTTGATCTAAAACAACAAAATGTAATCATTGAAAGTCCAAACCCTAATCTCATTATTATCCAACATGAACAAATTCAAGGTGCTACAGAAGGGGCAATTGAAGAACAATGGCTTATTGGTTATCCAAAATCTGAACAACAATTTGAAGGAAACGTTGAAACAACAAAGCGTCAAACAGAATTGGCTTCATATGAAATACCACCAGTTGTTGCATTTGAACCAATGAAAGGGCCAAGAAATGAAGAGCAAACAAAAACAACAAAAATAACAAACACAAAATCCTTCAATTTGCCTTGGTTTAAAAAGGATAAACTTCAAGGATATCCAATGTATTCAGAAGCTTTTGAAGATGACATTGTTGAAATGAAACCATCAACAGATTTTCAAGAAGCTAATCTTTTTGATTGTATTTCTTTTGAATCCGATAGTGAAGATTCGGGAGTTGGAGCTGATTCTGGAATGAAAACCAAGAAAAGATTAGGAGGATTATGGTGTGGACCTGGATTGGGTAAATCTAAAAAAGGAACAAAAGAAATAAAGAAATAAAACCCCTTTCCGAAAGGCAAACAGCTCGACACCAAAAAATTTCTCGAACTCGCTTCTTTTCCACAAGTCAATATTATCCAGAAATCGAGGCTCCATTTGAAGGTGAAATAAAAGAATTATCGCCAGTTACACAAGCTTCAAATTCAAATCTCTTTGATGAAATTAATTTTGCTTCTGATAAAATTGTTGAAATGAAACCAAAAGAATTGACCATTAAAAAAGAAACAGAATCTAGCGGACTTTGGTGTGGATCTAGCAATAAACAAAGAAAAGATTCAATCATCTCTTCAAAATCGGAAGAATATATTAAAAAGGAACCGCTCATAAACTTCAAACAGCAAGAAATAAACTTGTGGAAAGAGCTCGAACGTTTTCCATGAGCCAAGATTACCCACAAATTGGTGATGTTCATGAAGGTGAAGTAATTGATTTAGCACCTGCCAAACAAATCACATCTGTAAATCTCTTTGATGAAATTGATTTTGCGTTCGATGAAGCAAGTATGAAAGTTGTTTATGAAAAACAACAACCAACAGTTAAAGAACGTAAAACTAAAAGTCTTTGGTGTGTACCAAAAAAATCCAAAAGAAAAACTTCTGAAGTTTCAAGTCGCTCAAGTAAATCGAGTGGCTCGTCAATTTCACTAAAACATCATAAAAATTTAAATGCTCTTCAAATTGCTCGAAACAAAATAGTTGAACGGGCTCGAACATTCTCAATTAGCCAAAATTATCCTCAAATTGGTGAAATACATGAAGGTGAAGTAACTGATTTAACACCCGCAAAACAAATCAAATCCGTTAATTTGTTTGACGAAATTAATTTTGCGCCTGATGAAGCAAGTTTAAAAGTTGTTGAGCCATCAATAATCATCTCCAAAAAATCGAAGCATACAAAAAAGCTTTGTGTGGCCCTGGCAAAAAACATAGAAAATCTTCAACATCTTCTTCGGAATCTGAAAGTTCCATGAAGAAAGAAACTGCCCACGCATTACAAATTGCTCGAAACAAAGTTGTTGAAAGGGCTCGAACTTTCTCAATGAGTGCAAATTATCCAGAACAAGAAGCTGAATTTAAAGGAGAAATGTTTGATCTTTCACCTGCAACTCAAGCCCCTTCAGCAAATCTTTTTGATTGTGTGTCCTTCGATGATGAATCACCAGCAGTAAAATTTGTCATAGAATCATTGACTTCAACAAAAGAAAATATTAGCCATCGACCAAATCCATTACTTGCTTGCTTCGCATGTGAACTGGAAAGTATTTACGAACACGCGAATACCCGACTATTACCGAACCATACATTGGTGAAGTCTCAAATCTTCAACCTAAAAATGATATGGAAAAAGCTGAATTCTCTCAATTTGTTACTATTCCAATTCAAATTAAAGAAGAAATTCCAATCGTAATCGTCGATGATGTAAGTATTCAACAAAGCACGTACGAAGGTTATCCTCCTATTGGGGAAGTTTACATTGGCCAACTAAATACCATTTATCCACAACCTAATGTTGGAATTCAAAATTTATATGAACATGTTACATTTGAAAATGGAAGTGAACAACTTGATGAAAAACTTCGACCTGTAAAACGTATAATAACAAATCCCACAGATGGATGGTCCGTTAAAGAAGAATATCCACCTGTTCCGCAAGATGAAACCACTTTTGATAAATCCATAATAATTGATGAGTCTTCTACACCAACAATGGAGCTTACAGCGGAGCCAATGAATACACCAGCTTCAACTCAAACGGAAGGCATTCCACCGCCAAAATTCGAGCATATTCTAACTGAAATTTCAACTTTATCAACAAGAAGTGAAATCCCTAAATTAGAAATTTTTGAACATGTATATTTTGCAAAAGAAGGAGAGCAAGGAAGTCTCCGAAGAGAATCTCAAGTTGTGGCTTCTAAAAAGCAAATAATTATTTCTGAAGAAGCCCCGGAAACTATTCCAATGGCAAGAGAAATTGATGCTAAAAAAGCTGAGGAATATCGCGAACTTGGACCAACCAAAGAGATAGCTTCACGAAATTTATTTGATGTAATTTCATTCGCTTCTGATAGTGAAGATTCAGGAGTTGGTGCTGACTCAGGAATGAAAACTAAGAAGAAATTGGGAGATTATGGTGTGGCCCTGCTTTCCATAAAAGTAAAAAGGAAAATGAAAAAATAAAAGAAATAAAACCGCTTGCAGAAAGACAAAGCGATCGAAATAAGAGAACCAAACGTGCAAGACTTTTTTCCACAAGCCAATATTATCCTGAAAACGAGGCTCCATTTGAAGGTGAAATAAATGAATTGGCACCTGTTTCACAAGCTCCAAATTCAAATCTTTTTGATGAAGTTAATTTTGCACTCGAAGTGAAACCACCCAAAGAAATAATAATTGAAGAAAAACTAAAAAACAAAATTAAGGGGACTTTGGTGTGGTACCAATAAAAAAGAGAGAAAAGATTCAATCATCTCTTCAAAATCGGAAGAATATATTAAAAAAGGAACCGCTCATAAACTTCAAACAGCAAGAAATAAACTTGTAGAAAGAGCTCGAACATTTTCGATGAGCCAAGATTACCCACAAATTGGTGAAGTTCATGAAGGTGAAACTTTTGAATTGGCACCAGCCAAACAAATCAATTCTGTAAATTTATTTGATGAAATTGATTTTGCGTTCGATGAAGAAATTATGAAAGTTGTTTATGAAAAACAAATCAAACAACCAGAAATTAAAGAACATAAAACTAAAAGTCTTTGGTGCGTACCAAAAAAATCCAAAAGAAAAACTTCTAAAGTTTCAAGTCGCTCAAGTAATTCGAGTGGCTCGTCAATTTCACTAAAACATCACAAAAATTTAAATGCTCTTCAAATTGCACGAAATAAAATCGTAGAACGGGCTCGAACATTCTCAATTAGCCAAAATTATCCTCAAATTAGTGAAATGCATGAAGGTGAAGTGATTGATTTGAGACCAGCAAAACAGGTTACACCCGTAAATCTTTTTGACGAAATCAGCTTTGTTGGCACTGAAGCTGATAAAGTTTCTTCTATCGGTGAAAACAAAAAAGTTATCAAGCATTCAAAAAATCGTGACATTGGTTTCAATTTTGCTTGGTGTGGACCAAAACATGTCAACTATGAAACATATCCAACAGATGCAAAACAATACACAGGCGAACTCAAAGAATTAAAAGTCGTTGAAGAAGCTCCTTCAGCAAATCTTTTCGACTGTGTCTCATTTGCATCCGTTGACAACGTTGGTGGTGGTGATGTGCTTCTTAATGGACACGTTGTAAGCCAACCCACTTTATTCGAACGTCATCAACCAATCATTGTGGAGCAAGAAACTATCAACGTGCAGCTGGATATCCAGTGCCAACGGATATTTATGAAGGTGAATTAGTTGAACTTGCGCCTCAAAAAGATTCCACTCAATTAAAAATTGTCGAACATGTTTCCATTGTTCCCGAAGGCATCAGTTATAAACCTCCAAGAAAAGAAAGCCTCTTTGAAAAAATTCGAAAAGTTTCTCATCGTGAATCACGCGAATCAATAACACCCGAAAGACATGTCACGATAGAAGATGTTCGCCATACTCAAAAGCTCGAAACTGGTGATTATCCTATTATCACAGAAGTTTCAAAGAATGAAATTGAAGCATTTGAAAAAACCGATGAGGCATTGGAACTACCGATTCCACAAGTTCAATACTTTGTTGAAGAGCCTGAAGTTTTTGAAGAATCACATATTATTGAAACAAGTCAATCATACGTTGAACAAGAAACAGAAATAAATTTGACTCGAACACCTCAAATTGAATATCATAATGAAGTGACTATTTTCCCCAATGTTTTGGCTACTGAAGCTATTGAATCTGAGATTATCCTAGCAGTGTCTGAAGAACTTAAAAATTATCCACTTTTAACGGAAGCTTATACCGGTGAAATCCAATCATTAGAAAAAACAATCCGAAGCACCTTCAAGCAATCTTTTTGATGCCATTAATTTCCTCGTCGTTAAAGAAGAATCCATTGTTGAAGAAAAACAAGTAACAAAAGCAACAAGGAAAAATCCGTTATTATGGTGTGGCGCTAAAAAACAACGATCGGAGTCACCCGAATTTAGGCAAAAAGAAAAAATGCAAGTTCGCAAAACTTCTTCAGTTTCAAGCCGTAAAAGATATTATTCAATGAGCAAAAATTATCCATCTATTTGTGAAGCTCATTTGAAGGCGAATTACAAGAAATGGCTCCAGTAAGCCAGGCATCAAATTCCAATCTCTTCGATGAAATCAATTTTGAATCGGGTACAGAAGAAATGGATAAAAAAGCAGTTGTGTCATCAAAAAGCGGCAAAGCAAAAAGTTTACTTTGGTGTGGCCCTCACAAGAAAAATAAAAAGGCTTCAACCGCTTCGAATATTTCCATCAAATCTGAAGGTTCAATGAAGAAAGGAACCGCACATACTTTACAAATTGCTAGAAATAATTGGTTTCAAGAGCTCGAACTTTCTCAATGAGTCAACATTATCCTGAAATTAGTGAAGAAATTTATGAAGGTGAGGTTAAAGAATTAAAATCTGTGAACCAAGCATCAGCTTCAAATCTTTTCGATGAAATTGATTTTGTTTATGATGAAGTTGTTGAGATTCCACCAAAAGATTTGACTATCAAAAAAGAAACAAAACAAGGAAAACTTTGGTGTGGAATGAAGCAGAGAAAAACTTCATCAGCCTCAAGCATTTCCTTAAAATCAGATGAATATATTAAAAAGGGAACCGCTCATAAACTTCAAACAGCAAGAAATAAACTTGTAGAAAGAGCTCGAACATTTTCGATGAGCCAAGATTACCCACAAATTGGTGAAGTTCATGAAGGTGAAACTTTTGAATTGGCACCAGCCAAACAAATCAATTCTGTAAATTTATTTGATGAAATTGATTTGCGTTCGATGAAGAAATTATGAAAGTTGTTTATGAAAAAACAAATCAAACAACCAGAAATTAAAGAACATAAAACTAAAAGTCTTTGGTGCGTACCAAAAAAATCCAAAAGAAAAACTTCTAAAGTTTTCAAGTCGCTCAAGTAATTCGAGTGGCTCGTCAATTTCACTAAAACATCACAAAAATTTAAATGCTCTTCAAATTGCACGAAATAAAATCGTAGAACGGGCTCGAACGTTTTCAATTAGCCAACATTATCCTCAAATTAGTGAAATCCACGAAGGGGAAGTGATTGATTTAACACCAGCAAAAGAAATACACTCCGTAAACCTTTTTGACGAAATTGATTTTGATTCAGATGAAGTCAAAGAAGCTCCAGAATCTGTCGTCGTGGAAAAGAAACAACCATCAAAAAGTCTTGCTGCTTGTTTAGCTTGTGCTGGTCGCAAAATTCCAAAAGCAGTTGAGGAAGAAGCATATGAAACTCAAAGCATCGAAGTTCAAAAGTCGCTTGATATGACTGCGATTGAACCGGAAAATGCTAGCACTTTGGTTGTGATTGAAAAAGATTTGGCTATTTCATCAGCCCCACCTATTTATCAGGATTATCCAATGGCTACAGAGCCATACACGGTGAAATTTCACACCTCAATATCAAACCCGAAGCTGAATTTATTGAAATGCCACAAGTTATTCAAAAAGAGGAACTTAAGCAACACGATCCTTTTGTTACCGTGCCTGATGAAGAGTCCTCAAATAAAATCCAAATAAAGGAACATTATGAAGAAAGTGAATGGGTGTCAGGCATGCCAGAAGTTCTTGAAACCACTCATCATCAAGAAATTGTTACAACTCATCATGCTACCCATGAAACAACTTTCATTGAAGAGTTTTCCACTGATGCTCAAGCAGAAATTAAGGAGCCAACCCCAACAATTACTATCACTCAATATGATTACCCTACATCTGAACCTTATGATAGTGAAATTGAAAACTTGGAAAAAGTTACTGAAGTTGCGACGGCAGAATATGGAAGATTTGAACAAGAACCATCGGTAGCTTCTCCTATTATCGAAGTTCCCATCGAATATAAAGAAATTAATATTCAGGAGTCAGAACATGATGATATTGTTACTGAAAATGATAGTGAATCAAGCGGTGTTAAAAATATAGAAAAACAGCCAATACTAATGTCAAAGCGAACTAAAAAGTTGATTGAAAAGAAGCATTATCCAATTATTAGAGCCACATACGAAGGAGAGCTTGCAGAAATTAAAAGACAAAAAGATATAGCTGATGCTAATCTATTTGATTGTATTTCTTTCGTATCTGATAGCGAAGATTCTGGGCTTGGTGCAGATTCTGGAATGAAAACCAAGAAAAAATTAGGAGGATTATGGTGTGGACCGGGATTACGTAAATCCAAACGTGAAACAAAGGAAGTCAAAGAAGTAAAATCATTGGGTGAAAGACAAACAGCTCGACATCAAAAAGCTTCTCGAGCACGCTTCTTTTCCACAAGCCAATATTATCCTGAAATGAGGCTCCATTTGAAGGTGAAATAAAAGAATTATCGCCAGTTTCACAAGTGACGGCTTCAAATCTTTTTGATGAAATAAATTTTAAACCTGATGTGACATCAACAATAAAACTAATAATAGAAGAAAAACCAAAAACAAAATCAAGTGGACTTTGGTGTGGCACCAACAAAAAAAAAACAGAAAAGATTCAATCATCTCTTCAAAATCGGAAGAATATATTAAAAAAGGAACTGCTCATAAACTTCAAACAGCAAGAAATAAACTTGTAGAAAGAGCTCGAACATTTTCAATGAGCCAAGATTACCCACAAATTGGTGAAGTTCTTGAAGGTGAAATAGCTGATTTAACACCAGCCAAACAAATCAATCGGTTAATTTATTCGATGAAATTGACTTCGCCCGTGATGATGCAAATATGAAAGTTGTTTATGAAAAACAACAACCAGAAATTAAAGAACATAAAACTAAAAGTCTTTGGTGCGTACCAAAAAAATCCAAAAGAAAAACTTCTAAAGCTTCAAGCCATACAAGTAAATCAAGTGGCTCGTCAATTTCACTAAAACATCATAAAAATTTAAATGCTCTTCAAATTGCACGAAATAAAATCGTAGAACGGGCTCGAACATTTTCAACAAGCCAAAATTATCCTCAAATTGGAGGTGATGTTTTGGAACATGAAGTCTTTGAATTAAAACCAGCAAAACAAATTAATTCAGACAATCTCTTTGATGAAATTAATTTCGCACATGATCAACAAAGCTTGAAAGTCGAAGCTGTCGGACAACCAAAACCTTCGAAAACAACATCACTTTGGTGTGGTCCTAAAGCATCTAAAAGAAAATTTTCTGATGCTTCTGATTTCACTCCAACTTTGAGGGATGAAGTTGAAGAAGGTTATAAAGTTGGTCGACTTCAAAGTGAAGAAAGACAAAAGAAGCAAATGGCGACACTATATTTCCGCCGAAATACCAAACAATTTGCCGTTAGTGAAGGATATCCAACAATAACGGAACCATTTAAAGGTGAAATTGCAGAACTTAAGCGTCATACCGAAGTTGAATTATCAAATTTATTTGATTGTGTTTCATTTGCTTCAGAAAGCGATGATGAAATTCCACTTTCACAATCATCCAATCCAGTTCCAAAGAAGGAAGTGGCAGAAAAGCCAAAGAAAAAGCTTCGACTCTTTGGAAAAACACGTCGATCAACTTCTGAAAAGGAATTGGATTTAACCGCTTATCCCAACACTGAAGCTTATACTGGTAAAATTGAAGATATTACAAAAAAAGAAGAATTGGATACTTCAAATTTGAGAAAAATTGTTACAACATATCATTCAGGATATTCTCAACCTTATTCCGCCATCATTTCGCTCGAGAAAAACATGAAGGTGTTGAAGAAATAGGAGATGCACCAAAAGATTATTCAATCATGCACTTTACTGCCGAAGAAGTAGTTCCATTAATTCGAATTGAAGAAGTTGAAACCGTTCCACTTCGACATTATGCGAAACTTCCGGTTGTTAGCTTTTCTGAAACTCCAAGGCAATGAAACGTAAATATTCCAAAATCGACCTCTTCAAGAATCAAGCTCAGAATCTTCAAGCCAATCGGAATCCGAAAATGATGTTGTGCCTTCGCTAAAACCAACAAAGAAAAAAGAAGGCGAAGGAATATTAAGTTTCTTTAGAATTCGATTGAGTTCAAAAGCAAAGAAAAAGACAGGATTTGAAGCTTTGATTGAACCATATTCGGGTTCTTATGAAAATACTACACCAAGAGTCAATGAAATGGTCGATCAACCCATTCTTGAGCATGTCCATGTTTATCATAATGGAAACTCAGCTCAACAACCAATTGATTCTGGCTTCGAAGATGGTGCAAATGCAAGCGAAACTGAGCGAGCTGGAACTTTGAAGAAAAAAGGAATCCTTTTCTTTGACAAATTTAAACTTAGCCGTGATTCAGGTGATAAAACAACCACGGAAGAAATTGAAAAATCTGAAGCCACTGAAATTAAAAAACATCCATTGCAACATGGATATGAAAATTTGAATACAGAACCATATTTGGGACTTCATTCAACAACGACTTATGAAATGAAGTTGAACAACAACATTTAACTTCAACCATTGATACTTTGCCCGTCGCTTATTATTATGAAGGTGATGCAACTTTAACGTCTGCGCCACTTGAGGCTTCACTCGATCCAAAAGTAACATCCCTTGAACGTGGTGTAAAAAAACCAAAAAAGTCAAAGAAAGATTCACTTTTTGCTTATGGCCTTTTAAATCTTGAAGGACCAATAACTGAAACAGGAAAACGAATCGAGCTTTATGATCTTCCCATCGGTGAACATGTAACCGTATATCATTGTGGTCGATCGGATGTTCATACAGCTGAAGTACCACCGGAGGTTTATGTTTATGAAAAAGAACCATGGCTGAAAGCTTGCAAAATCTTTCAACAACTTCTCAAATCATTGTAGAACCAGAAAGATCAATGGAATATGAAGATATTAAACATGTTCAAAAACAAGGCTATCCTGAATCATATATTCATGAAGGCCCAATTGAATCATTGGAAAAAATACCAGAAGTTGAAATCAGAATTTAACTCATTCAGTCAATGTTTATCATTCTGGTTTTTCTAGTGATACAACAAAGAAAAAATATTGAATTTGTTCCCACAATTCATGAAAGCGAAACCAAAACTAAAAGCAGATATTCCTTTGATACAACACCTTACGAAGGCCCTCTTGAAGAAACAGATGTTCAAAAAGAACTTGAACAATTGCCATTGCAAGAGCATTCGCTTGCTTATCATTCAGGTAAATCAGCGGTTGAAGATTTAGAAAATCTTGAAGAAAGAGAAATCCAAACTCGAGAACTTTCAATGATTCAAAGGCTTATGGCATTATTTAAAAAACGGAGCTTCAAGGTTATCCAATCATTGGCGAAGAATATAATGGACCCATGATGGAAACCACTCCAATGAATGAAGCTCCAGCGACAGAATTAAAAGAGATTGCAAATGTTTATCATTCGGGATATTCATATGATCCAAAAACTTCGAAACTCACTCTTCGAAGAATTTTACCAAGAAAACGAATGCGTGTGAATCTCAATGATTATCCAAATGAATCAGCTCCCATCGATGCAATAATTTATGATTTACATACTTCTGAAGAAGTTCCAGAAATGCCATCACCCATTTCTCTTCCACCCGAATCCTTCATCTTTCAAGGACCCAAACAATCTCGTTGGTATAGATTTTGGTTCCTTCGACGACGTGGTACACAATCTCAAAATCAAACTTCAATGCCCATCGTTGTTGAATCAATGAGTCATCGAATCACTGATTATAGTGCTGCCATGACTATGGTCACCACTGATAAATCCCTCTTCACTAAAGGACATTGGCCTGTCACAGATATTGATGTGATGTGATTCTTAAAACTATAACAAAAGTAAATTGCGAATGTGAAGCTTTAATAATTGCAAAAAAATTTGAAATTGGAATAGGTGGTGGACAAACATTTAATACCTCTCTTTCTTCCTCTTCATCATCGGATAATGTTAATGATAATTGTTGTATAATGCAAACATCAAATGGAACTTTGGTTGCTAAAGTAAAAAAGTCTATTATCTCCATTGAAACGGAAGAAAAAATAAATATTGACAAGAGCGGCAAAAAACAACAAAAAAAGGCGGAGTCTTTTAAAACTAAAAAAATGAATGTTTTTGAAGATGAAGAAGATGAAAGCCACCAAAAACAATCCAAAGAAAAAGAAGAATACTCAGACAAAGACGAAGTTGAAGAACCTCGAAACGCCTATTTTGAATGGGATATTGAACAACATTCCTCAAATTTATTGGGTGAAGAAGATAACAACGACGTGGTGTTAATTGATGATATTAATGATGACTGTTTGAACCCAAAAAATATTGGTCGATTGCCTTTGACACACTCAACAATTAAACCTTCTTCATCATCAACAACTGTAAATTTACGTGATAGTGAAATGTTTGCGTCAATTAGACGTCGCCTCAGTGAGGTCCGGTCTTTTTAAAAATTTTTTTAAAACTTATTTTCTTTCACCTTTTAAGACAAGGAATTTTGGCAGTAGCATGAATATATATATATTTTTAAAGCTTAAAACCATGAAAATGGGTTTTCTTTTATTCCACGTTTTTAAAATTCATAAATCGCTGCTGCCAAAATTTCGCCAAAACCCATACATAAAAAATTTTCTTTTTTTCTTTTTGGAGTGAAAATTATCCCGGATGTTGCATACAACCATTTTTGCCTATCTTTTTTTAATTTCTTTTTTCGAATCCTTTTTTTTACGCAGGATCCGAGTTTCTTTTTTTAAAAAGCTTTTCAACACATAAAACAAAGCCCGAAATAATTAAATTAAAGTATCCCAAAAAACAGAGACAGATAAAACCCTTTTTGCTTTAAAAAAAGTTATTTTTTTCTGTAATTTTTTTGTTGCTGTTGTTGTTGTATGTAATTCTGTTGCGCCGCTGCATACAAAATTTGATTTTTATTTTGCCAACAACCAATGCTTAGTTTTCCTTTTTTAATTTGATTTTTTTTTGCTTTGATTCCTTATTTATTTATTTTGCCGCTACCAATGAACGTTTTATAAAAACAATAAAAAGTGTGAATTTAATTTGAGGTTGCAGTGACTCTTTTTTACACTTTTTGTAATAATTTTTGCAAAAGAAAAGCTATGAGAAAAAAATATTAACACACAAAAAGATTCTTTCCTATTTTCTATCCATTTATACAAAGTATTTTTCATAACTTTTTCTTCCCCTATTTTGCACGTTACACATGACGCACAAATCACACCAACCACCCACACAAATCCAACAAAAAATATAATGGATTTTGTTGATTCAAAAAAAAGGTAGCAAAAATTTGTAAAATTACTGTGAATGTTGTTGTTTTCCTAAGTTTTTTCTTAAATATATTTCGCTTTTCGAAAGAATATGAAAATGATAGTAATCATAAATTTTGTTACTATCATCATGGGAGAATAACTTTTCAGACTCTTCAAAACTTGTTTATTACTATTTTTCTGCCTATCCGTTGTTTTAAGATCATTTTAAGACCAAAACAAAAGAGAAAAAACCAAAAAGCTTCTAAGAAGTATATTTTTCCAAACTAAAAACTTTTAAAATTCCCTTGAGATCTGTTTCTTTTTAATAAAAAAAACAAGACAAAACAAGAAAATACGAAGTATCATCCTTCATCTTTTTCCCTTATCAGTTTTTTTTCCTTTCCTCAACTATCATTTATTTTTAAAAAAAAATTATCGTTGTTGTTGTTACTTTTTTGTTAATGAAAAAAAGGAAAGTGTTTGTGGCTTTTTTGCTTTTTGTTTTTATTTTATTTTAAGTTTCTATCCTTTTTTAAAGCAAAAAACATGGGTTACTTTTCTTGACCCTTTTTCTGTATTATCGTAATTTTTCAAGAAAGTCTCGGAACAGCAAAAAAAAAGATGAAATAAAAAAAAGGCTTCATTCTGGATAATTTATCTTTCCACCTCAAAACACTATTTCCCCTCTGACTTTTGACCTTTTTTTTTGCGAAATAGTATTATTGTATCGAAGCTAATATTAATTAATTTTTTAGAAGCTCGCTAAAAAGGAAAAGAAAAAGGAAGAAAAGCTTCGAAAGAAAGAAGAAAAAGAACGCAAAAAGCATTCAGCTAAAGCTG
>JAJQJQ010000354.1:0-27520 GCA_028622995.1 Panagrolaimus kolymaensis | reverse complement strand
AACAACAAGTTTCATTCCTTGACAACAGCGACCATCAACGACGACGACAATGCTGAAGAAGATGCTTGGTTTTTCTTTCATTTTGATGATCTTTATTGCTGTTCATTTCGTTTCGCTTGATGCAACAACAACTTCTCAAGAAGATATCGAATTAAATCATGCTCTCAAAGTTGCATCTCTTGCTCATGATATTCAAAACGTTTGTTCTCATGCTATTGGAAGAAATCAATCATCATCAAATTTGAACACTTTTGTTTATGGATGCTTTTTGAACAAATCTATCGAAGATTCTCAAATGATCGTCAATGGTATGGCTTTTTTGTATGTATCACCTTGTATTGGAGTTGCTTGTATTGCCTTTTCCATCCTTTTGTCAACATGCTTTTTAACCACACATTTCCTTTTTAGATTTTCAATTATGTTGCAGCTTACGAGAAATGAAATGTGAAGAAGGAATGGATTGTCCAAATAGATTTTGTGAATGTTTGGATATGATCAATATCGTCAATGAACCATTTTCAAATGAATGCATTTCATCAAAATTGGAATTTTGTGAATCAACTACATCTCCATGGGGTCATAATGATAAACATCTCGAAGATGATGTTGGATTTCTTCGTGTTTACAAATCTAATGTTCTTCTTGGTGGATGGGGTATTGGCTTCTTTGTTGTTATAACTTTTGTAAGTTTATCTTCTCTCTTTTTTATGAACTTAACATTTTTGATAGATAGTAGTGTGTTCTTTTAACTTGTTAAACATATTAAATGTGGAATGCATCTTTATAATGATTACTAACGTTCCTTTTCAGGTTTCATTCTGTGGATTTTGTTTTCTCATCTTTATCTGTATTTCATATCGATGTTGTGGATCAAAGCAAGAACAGCCAGAAGAGGCGCCATATTATTATCCACAAGAAGAAGTTTATCAAGAAACTGGAAGTAATGGTGAAATGGTAGAATATTCAATCAATGCTTCTCATGATCCTCGTACAATGACAACTCAACGATCTCAAGCTCCTGAACAGCAACAACAAGAAAAAGAAAATCCTCCACCATCTCAATCAGCAACAACAGCAGCTGCAGCACCAACTCAACAACCATCAATTGCAACAACAAAAACCAAAGATGTTACAAATACTGTTTCAACCATTGCTCATTAGTATTATTATTTTTCGTTGATCTGTTTTTGCTTTTATGTTTTATGTATTGTATTTTATGTCTATTATTTGTATGTAATAATAATAAAGTTTTATAAAGAAACAAAAGACTTATAAACAACATTCGCTGGAAAATGGGTGATTACTTACAATATTTTTTGAGATAATACTTATCCCATATTTCAATATGCATGAATGAATGAGGCTCTGAAAGGGCGTTGATTGAGATTTCTCTGAGCTTAAGTTTTTTCCTTGCAATCATTAATCAATTTTCTTGGGTTTTTTTCTTGAATGATTGCGAAACATTCTTTCTTGTTTCTTTCTTCTTTTTTTAGAGGTGACAAAAAAAAAGTGTGCTGCTAGGATAAATCAAATCCAAAAAAATCTCTTTTCTCGTTAGCTTTAAAGCTGCTAACCAACCAACCAACCACAAAGGAGGATGTATGGATTTCCTTAAAAACGATTACTAACTAACTAACTTTTGCGGCGGCGGCGGTGGCATAAAACAAGAAAGGTGAGTGACAACTGTCGTTGTCGTTGTTAAATCGTTTTGCATCTTTGTCATTTTTTTCTTAAAAGATTTTATTACTAACTAAAAAAAAGTATGTATAATAAAGTCCGCCTTGAAAATGGAAAGATTAGATAGGCAATAACAAAAAAAAATGTTTCAGTGAAAAAAAAGGAAAAGCAAAAACTGAAAAAGTTTTTTTTTACTAAAAACATGCTTCTCAAATGACCATCCACAAGAAAGAAAGAAGGATAATCCCTGATATTTTAAAAATATTATAATATTATTTTTGTGAGGAGCTTGCTTTTTAGATATTATTAGTTTAGTTTTCTGTTAATATAGTTTTGATTATTAATATTTCCATCTGAAAAAATGACGACTTCCATGGATACTTTACCCGATCGCTTGAGGCATAGAGTAAAAATAAAGAATGAATTATTTCGCAATACTCTTTGTGAATTCGTTTGTACAACCATTTTAGTTGTAAGCTCTTTTATTCGATTAAAAAGAAAACTAAAAAATTATGAAAACTAATAAACAAAGTTTTAGTTTGGTGGAAATTCAGTTTCAGCCACATACATTCTTAGCCGAGGTCAATTCAATGAATGGATAGGGGTTACAATTGGTTGGGGTTTAGCTTTAATTATTGCTGCACAAATAGGTTATCGAACATCAGGTAAATAAAAAAAAAACAATCTAAAATTATGGTTTAATGTTTTTGTTAAATTTTTAGGATCACATTTAAATCCAGCGATAAGCTTATTTTTAGCTACTTTTAAATCGATAACCATTATTGAAATGTTTTGTTATTGGTTAGCTCAGTTACTTGGAGGATTTTTTGGAGCAGCTTTAACTTTCATTATGTATTATGGTAAGCTAGCTTCCAATCCACAAAAATCCAAAACCATCGATTTAATTGCATTCAAAAAATTTTAGATGCAATCGAAAACTTCGATGGTGGAGTTCGAACTGTTACTGGTCCAAGAGCCACAGCAAAAATATTTGCAACATATCCTGCAGAAAATTTAAGTATATTTGGTGGTTTTATGGATCAAATAATTGGAACAGCAATGTTATGCTTTTTTGTTGCAGCGATCATCGATCGAAGAAATAAAATTCCTTTATCTTTTCAACCAATGTTAATTGGATTTTCTTTAATGTTGATTGGAATGGCATGGGGAATGAATGTAAGGTATTATTATATCTAAGCCCCATCGAGAATATGCTAAAATACAGTAGCATCAAATTTTGATAATCTAAAGTCCAAAATTTTGAAATATGTAACCCTAACTTTTTTTTCGCAACGCAGCCATTCACTAACATAAATGACAAAGGCAATAACCATTCCTTCACTTGAAAATTCCATTTATGTTTACTTTTAGTCAGGTTATGCAGTAAATCCAGCAAGAGATTTAGGACCAAGAATATTTACCCTTTGTGTTGGATATGGATCCAAAGTATTCAGGTACCTATTAATTCCTTTGTTTTGCAACAACACCTTCCTTACATGCTCCAACATTTTTTTAGTTATCGCAATTACAAATGGTTTATTATTCCCATTTTGGGTCCATTAATTGGTGGACCAATTGGAGCATGGATTTATCAATTTTCTGTTGGCTTTCACATTCCAAGCGAATTGGATGAAATTGAAGAAGAGTTTCGTCGAATTCAAGATAATAATAAACTTCATCAAACTGTGATATTGCAAGAAAGTGAAACGCCTCAATCGAGTAGTACACATCAAAATGTTCACAGGTAAATAATACAATTAGAAATTCAGCCTTTTTATGAACCAAAAGGTTTTAGTATTGAATCGAGAATGATCTAACCATGCCGAAGTATTCGCCCAACAATGCACTAATTCTAATCATGGTACTTATGTAACAAAGAATGTTGTGAATATATTGTCCTAATAGTTACTTAAAAAATAAAGAAATTATATGAAAACCAATGAAAATACTAACATCACCGAAAAGATTGTACCTCGAAAGTAACAACAAAACAAAATACAAAAAACAAGTTTATTAATGTCACAAAAAAGATTATACATACATACACATATGAAAAATTGAATCGTATATATTAAAACAAAGTAAAAAAGAAAACACAATGAAAAAAAAAATCATTCATTCATTCACCATCTTCATCTTCTTCGATTAGTGTTGTTGTTTGATTATTCTTTTCACCGATAGATCCATTAGCATTTGGAATCAAACACGTTTCAGAATTAGATGTTTCTGGATCATTGCGTTCGTAAATAGGTAATTGAATTTCATGAGCCATATTATCATAAATCACTATTTGACAGGTAATTACAAGAGGTCGATCAAAAAGTCCAGCGCTTGAAACTTTGACCTAAAAAAAAACAAGCTATAAACATGGACATAAGGTACGGAAGAAAGAGACTCACATGAACATAGTGACGAATTTGGAATAAACTGCTGCTTTTGATTGTAGGAAGACATTCGAACAGCGGAATATTGCTAATGTGATGAGATCGACAAAGTTCAGGAACCTATAAAAGTAAAAGATAAAGCAATGAAAGTGGAGAAAGTGGTAACACTTACATTAACCTTTTGAGTTGAACGATGTGAAAGACATGAAAGGACTTGAAATCGATGAACTCCAGTTAAAGTTGGACGAGCGACATGAGCAACGGTTCTAATGGCAGTTTCAATATACTGACTCTTGATGAACGATCATTTGAAACATTGATGGATAAAGCGACAGTTTCATGACGAGAAAAGACGCGTTTGTTGAAGGTTACCTAAAAGATGCAAATAATGAAAGAGATAAAACAAGTTTGAAGATAAACACATACCATAACTCTTAAGCATTTATTTGAAAACCATGAGCCTTGTTTATCAATGATTATTTTGGATCGAGAAAGAGCTGGTGCCAGATTCATTATTGGAATAACATTGAAATTGATCGTTTCTCGTTTATGACGATTGAACCATAAGTGACCATGAATTCTAGCGGTGATTGAATATTTGATTGAACCAAAACCACCATCGACACTTCGAGGACATGTTGCTGGAAGAATGAAGACGAATGGAAACTCATGATGACCAGCTTGAAGTTCATAGTTGATTGCATGCCATAGTATTAGTTCATAACTAAAATAAACTTCATCAGGAATCAATGAGAAGATAATATGGGCTTGTCCAATAGCATGAAGAGAAACTTTTGACGTTTTGATAGCTGCTGTAGTTGAAACTTTCACTTTCCCACTTATTGTTGAACCAGGCGCAAATGTTCGAGTTGAATTTTCAAGTTCAATGGAGAATAGGTTGATTACCATAATTGAGGATTAATAATAACTGAAAAAATAGATTGAGTAAGAAAAATTCAATCCAAAAAACAAACAAACTTACAGCTTTCTTCGTTGATCGTTGTTTCAAAAAATGAAGACTTTGAAGAATGAAAAAAGTCTCAAAGTTTGAGCAACAAACAAACTTTCTCGTTTCCAACAAATTTTTTTTGGCTTAAACTCATTTTTGACATTCAGAATATTTTACCAGAATCCTAAAAACTTTGTTTTTTCCATGTAAAAATTTCATTTCACTTTTTTTTTCATGATCTTTGCTGCTGCTGCTGCTGTTTCGATAAGGCTTTATTTAGCTAACCTTTTCCAACCACCTGTAAATTCCATTATCTCTCCTTTTGCTATGTCGTCTACAGTTAAGAAGTAAGCAACTTTAGTACTTCGATGCAAACAAAGGAAAACGAAAATTTTTATTGTTTTTTGTTATCAAAACTTCCTTTTGCCCTAATTTATTCTTTTCTGCTAACAATTTGAGAATAATAATCCTAACAAAAAAATGATAAAAACAGTTGGAGATAAAAAGCTGCTGTAAAAATTAAGATCTGAGACATCTGCTGCAAAAAGTTTCAAAGACTTTGATTTTAACTTTTCCAGAAAGCTTCAATGACTTCGAAGTTTACATACAAAAAAGAAACACAGTACAAAACAACTTTATTATAACTATCACAAACAAAAACAAAATAAATACACAAACAAAGAATTCGTTTCATACAATTTTTCGAGATCTCCAATTATCCACTTCATAATCTTCATCGTTGTCCACATCATCATCATCTGATTCTTGTTGGTCATCTTCTTTATCTTTCATTTCTTCTATTTCTTCTTCTTGTTCTGTTGTTGTTTTCGAGCAGCCAAAATAACTTCTCTCTTCTTTTCTAATTCATTCAAAGTTTTCCAATATTTCATACTTGTGTCAATTGATTCCATTTGCCTTTCATGGGTGAATACTTTAGTCTGAAAAACAACAAAATTATTGCAATCTGTGAAGCATAAAAGTCGGCAAAAATTGAATGGATATTCTATGTAGCATCATTAAGTTTCCATAAACATGTTTTGCAACTCTTTTCTTTTTGTTTGATCAAACTTACATCAACATCATCTTCGGTTGCTACTTCGTGTTCAGCTGCAGATAGTTCATTCATAAACTTTTGATATTCAGCATCCAACACTTTTTGCTTTTCAATTGTTGCTTCGGTCTGAAACGCACTTTTCATAACTTTGGGTGTTGTAAAAATGATCAATAAACGAACCTTTTCATTTTGTACAGGATTATCAAAGAAGCCATCAGGAATAAAAGCATATTCATTTGATGATGATGGTGCTGCTGCTGAAGTCGTAGATTTTCCATTAGCAACAGTACCTTCTTCAACTAAAATCAATAAACAATTAGTGAATAAAAATTTGAGCTTTAACTCACGTTTTAATCTTTTAGCAGCGTTTGAAACATCATCGGAAGTATCAACAAGTTGTCGCTTTTCTGCTGCTGCTCCATTTGATGATGATGTTGGTCGAGAAGTTTTAGCCGCTGCTTGAGCTTTGAGTTCATTTACTCGTTGCTTATGTTTTCGACCAGTCACATGAGCTGTCCATAGCTTTTGACTAACTTGAGTAGCACATGCAGGACAAAATTTGGTTGACATCCTAGAAAAAGTTAAAGTAAAAATGAAAGGAAAAGATTCAAGCATGTATAAAAGTGTTAAAGAAACACAAGTACAGCAAAAATGGAGACACCGAATTCAAACAACTCTTTATTAAACTTAACAAAAATTAAACAACAATAACAAAAAATATTTAGAAATCTAAAGCTTTGTCGGTGCATGCGCATTCACCACCGCATCCTCCTCCATTACTTTTTTCATTTCCATTATCAGTTATTATCACTTCATTCAATGAACCACTTGACTTTGTTTTTTTCAATTTTCCTTTGGTAATTTCATCATTATTTAATCCAGATAGTAATCGACATGCTTGACAAAATTCTTGACTTGAAACATAATCACAATTTACACATCGTTTTTGAGTTGGAAGGATATCATGTTTGACTACAGCTACGTCTTCACCAGATCGAACAATTTCCATAATAACTCGTGGCGATATTCGTTCAAGAGCTTTGAGATGGTTTCTAAAAGAAGCAAATGATGAGAAGAAAGAGGTAATGAAACAAAGATTTTACCTAACAACTCCACGATAAGAATTAGGCGCATACGTACATTCAACAGAGAAATAATTCAATTTTTTGAAATGAGCATAAAATACGATATCCTTTTGATAGGAATAACGAAATGGCTTGACACGAGTTATTCCTCCTTCAACACCAGTAACATGACTTGCAGAACGTTCAAGTCGAGCGACATCACCACGAAGAATATTCATCATTACTGTTTCAGCTACATCATCGGCATTATGTCCAGTGCAAACTTTCATACATTCAAATTTTGTAGCACCACTAAACGAACAACATAGTTAAATAATTTTGCAACTAAAATGAAAACTAACCGATCAAGAGCTTGTCGACGAAATACTCCACAAAATGTGCAATTATTCTTTGAACCAATCTTCTTTACAATTTCATCCATCGTCCATCCATACAAATCTTTGTAACTCAGGATATTCAATGGCAAGCCAAGATCCTTTTCATTTTTATGAACTTCCCGAATTGACGCATCTCGATATCCTTCGATTCCTTCATCAATACAAACAAGGTAGAGTTCAAGGCCATAATCATGTCGTTGATTGAGAATATTCATAGTATGAGCAAGAACGGTTGAATCTTTGCCACCTGAAACACCAATAGCAACTTTTTCACCACGTTGTTGAAATATCTTTGTTTCAATAATTGTTTGATGAACATCCTAAAAAATGGAAAATATTAATTGGAAAAAATAGAAAGAACAAAGACAAAAGCAAAGAAACCAAAGACAATGATGACATACCTCTTCAAACCAATGTAAAAAGCATGGAACACATGAAGATTCATTTGTTTTTGCAATCTTTATTGATGGCGATTCAGCACAATTATAACACGACGCCATTGTTGGAAGTATTGGAGAATAAAAAAAGTAAACTTCGTCGTTGAAATTTGTTCAACTAAAATTTTTTAGAAAGCTCGAAGATTTCAAAGTTGTTGTTTGAGTCTCTCAAAGCCAACTTTGTGGGAGACTTTGATGTTGAAACTTTTTTAAAGATTTTTTAGAAGTTTTTGAGCAATCAAATTTACTAAAATTATAGTGACACCACAGAGCTTTTAAATGCGGATATAAAGTTCCACGATAATACAAAGAATTAAGGTACTTATTTATTTAATATTATTACATACATATTTACTTTTACATACAAACAAAAGAAGGAAATATTCAAGAAGCAAAAACATTTCTTAACGATCTTAACGTAATTTCCCACAAAATTTGGCCAATGAGCATTCCAATAAATACAAATCCAAGATTTGTGTAATTACCATGTTTTATATCATTGATTACTTCATTGATTGTTTTATTCATTGACCTCATAGTTGTTATAATTATACCATCACTTGATTCAGGATAGCAACCAAAAAAGCCTCTAGTTGGTCGAAGTGCATCTTCATAATTGCAGGTTCCCTTAGAAAGTTGAGGACGTTTAATACCAGAAGTTTCAATCTAAAATAATAACATTTTTATATATCAATGAAAACAATGAAACAAAAACTAACCATTTTGTTCAATTTATCATAAGCACAATATCTACCAGCAAATTCATTGGCATTATTGTTACATGAAGTATGAAAATAGTAATCATTTGGATCAATTTTTTCTTTGTTTGCACAAATATTTTGATCTTCATCACATCCATAGTAACGATAAATAACACCATTAACAAGACATTCCCATGCAGCACATTCATGATCACAAGTTATACCCACTTCTGAAGATGTTAAATTCAATTCAGCTAAAAACAAGATAAAATTATTATCAAATGAACCGGACGCAACACGATTTAAATCAAAAACAAAGAAAAATAAAACTTACTGTTCCAATTGAATGTACCTTTCTGTGTTTCACATTCATAAAACTTTTTACATTGAAGAGCTTCAAGAAATGGAAGATGCAAAATGAGCGCAGAAGCCAGAAAAAGGATGATGAGTTTCATGATTTTTTGTTTTTGATTGACGAAAACAGCGACGATGAAAATTGAAACAACAACAATGAAAGTTCGTCGTTGACTGATTGCTTTTATCACAAAAATCATGCATCTTTTTTTATGCAAATTTTCAATTCACTTTTTATGGGTATTTTTTCAGTGTAGGATTTTTCAGGCTGTTTGAAAGCTGATTGAAGATACTAAACATTTTCACACATTCATGCTTATTGAATAAACTTTTAGTAAACAATTTTTTTTCTTCTTCTTTTTTTTGTAGCTTGAAAACCTCTTTTTAAGCTAGAAAGTTAGAGAACTCTTAAAAAATTCAACAAAATAATATAAACGAAGACGCAATTTTTCGATGTTTGTATGCTTGGAAAATATATTTATAACAAAAATGTAATAACATATTTTAAAACATCAATCTCCGCACTAAATTTACAGCTGTTCTTTCTTGCAAACCTTCAAAAAATTGAGCCTCCAAAGTTTTTCTTCTTCTTGTAAAAACAACCAATTCCGATGATTTTTTGTTCACAAAAATAACACACACATATATAGTTTTAATTATTACATTTATTAATCATAATTTTATTACATACAAAAAATGGAAAGAAAAATCATATATTTTTATTAATGAAGGAGAACACGAAGCAGCATCAGAGTCGACGAGATAGGTTTACCAAAAACGAGCAAAGATCCAACCAAAGAGAATCATTCCAACAAGTTTCATAGCACCATATTTTGTTTCATTTGTTCCATTTGTAGTTGTTGTAACTTTGCTTGATCCAGGAGAGCCTGATCCACCAGATCCAGGAGAGCCATCAAAGCCTTTAGTTGGTCGAAGTGCATCATCATCTTCACACGATGTTTTATTAGTAAAAACAGAAGACTTATCAATACCGGAATCGTTTATCTAAAATAAAATGGTATCTAAGTCAAATAAAAAAGGCTAATAATAACTTACAGCTTTATTCATCTCAAGACGTGCACAATACTTATTATCATTACATGAAACATAGAAATAGTAATCTTTTGAATCAGTTTTTTCTTTGTTTGCACAAATATTATCATCTTCTTCACATCCAAAATAAGTGTAAACAGCACCATCAACAACACATTCCCATGCAGCACAATTATCAATGCAATTTACATTTTTAGATAAACCTGAAATTAATAAAAAGAATATTTAATGAATCATAAAAAAGTAACATATTTAAAGAAAAAATTACTTACTAATTTCTTCATCTTCGCTTATTGAACAATGATAAGACTTAGTGCATTGAAGAGCTTCAAGAAATGGAAGATGCAAAATGAGCGCAGCAGCCAGAAAAATGATGATGAGTTTCATGATTTTTTGCTTTTTTGATTGACGACGAACAGCGACGACGAAAATTGAAACAGCAACAATGAAAGAAAAAATTTGTCGATGACTGATTGCTTTTATGCACAAAAATCAAGCATCATTCTTTTTATATTTTTTATGCAAATTTTTCAATTCACTTTTTATGGTTTTTTTCAGTGTGGAAGTTTTCAGTCAGGCTAATTTAGAATTAATTGAAGATACTAAACATTTCCACACATTTATTGGATAACTTTTTAAGCTAGCAAGTTAGAGAACTCTAAATTCTAAAAAGTTCAACAAAATAATATAAACGAAGACGCAATTTTTCGATGTTTGTATGCATGGAAAATATATTTATAACAAAAATGAAATAACATATTTTACTTTACTACAAAAAAAAAATGAAAGAAAAATACAAGCATATATTTTCCCAAAGCAAAAAAGAAGAATCATTTCGTAAAAGAAAATATAGCAGATAAGCATTTTTTAAATATCGATTTTGCTTTCGTTTTTTTGTTTACGATGCTAAAAACTTTTTAAAAGTTTTCTTTTTGAATATTTAATGAAAATTTTGTTGTTTTGGCTCAAATCTTTTTTATGATCATTAGATCATCGAGAGCTAATCTTGATCTCTAGGACATTTTTATAAAGCAATCTTTTTCTGTTTTTAATTTTAAAACTCAGTTTTACATTTTCAAATAAAGATTTAATAAAAAAAATTCACAGATATTGATGAAAATATAAAAGCCAATTTAAAAGTGAAAAGTTGAAAAAAAGCTTTAAATATTTTGTTTAAAATTATTTATTATACAAAAACTTTAATTTAAAACATTACAAACAAAATATTTTTTAATGGCAAAAAGCCAATTTTTTTTGAGGGATATTTTACTGAATCGAAAAAGTCAAAGTATTTTCTAAATCTGAATTAAATGCTTTTTTGTTCTTTTGACCTAAATTTTTTTTTACAAATTTATTTCATAATTTATTTTAGTATCATTGATCGGCAAAAATTTTTTGATCACAAAAAAAACTAAACCATTGTTTTTTAGTCTTTTTTTCTCCCTCATGAAACTGAAAAAAAAAATGACCCAAAATCGGCTTATCCTCCCTTCTCCACCTTCCTCCACCCTCAACAGATTTTGATTTTGTTGTTTATGATGATTAAAATTTAATTTTTTTGCATATTAAATAATAAAAAAAACAAAAGTCAATCAAACATAAAATGGTTTATGTTTTTTTTGTTTGCTTCAGTTTTATTTATTTAATAAATAAATAATAATTTACTTTTATGATTTTTGGTTTATTTATTTTTTTTACTTAACTACCGTGATCATTTTTAAAATTTATCTGATTTTCTTCTCCGTGGGTTTTATTTATTATAAAATGACAAATTTTTATTTAATTGTTTTCCATATTCTTATCTTTTTTTGCACAAATTTAAAAAATTGTTGGGTAATGAATTGCTGCTAGCGAATTTGTCTTTGAGATCTGTTCTAAAATTATTTTTAATTTGAGTAAATAGTATCCATATTTTTTCTGTTTTTTTTACTCTTCTCGTCTGCTACCCTCATTTTCTAAACATATTTTTTTATGAAATTGTTTAATTTATTTCTTATCCTTAAATTTTTTTTGGTTTTATAATTATTTTAATAAATCTATTTGTCGCATTTCCCATGATTTTTTGAATACTGTCAAAAAAAGTGATATCATTTCTTTTATTATTTTTTTATTTCCACAAAAGTTTGGAACTTTTTGATATTTTTTGTTTATTTACACAAATTATAAGAGATTTTAATGGTTTTAAGCATTCATGGAATTTGAATTGTTGAACTTTTGTGAAGATAGATTGCTTACAATTTTTTTGTAAAGTTTAAGCGAGGGTGCAAAGCAACAGAAACAGCAAAAAAAAATAATGCAAATAACTAAATGATCAAGTTTAAAGTTAGTTTTTAAGTAGAAAAGAAAACAATTAGAGATTATCATTTTTTTAAAACAACAATTTTTTTGAAGAAGAAGAAGAAAAAAAATTTAGTTAGCAGCCGGCAGATCATTTTAAAGTGGATATAATTATTGGTAGTAACATAAAGTGGAACTGTAAATAATAATTGTTTTGTTTATAAAAATGACGTTTTTTTGGGAGTAAATTTTTTTTAGGAAGGTTGGACATTCCATGATCTTGATTTACAAGCCCTAGAGATGATATAAAAGGAAATTGAGAATGGCAGCAGCGTAAAAACAAAAACTAAAATCCAGCTTTTTTCTAGGCCTCTTTTTTTCGATTGAACTGAGAAGTTTAAAAATGAGACAAAAATGAAAGTAAAAAAAGATGGATATCTTTTAAATCAAAAATTTAAAATTTAATCCATTTTTTGTAAAAATTAAAGAATCTAAATTTTTTTTCTTCTTCTTTAATTCCCAAATTTGAATAATATAAAAAATGATATCTTCTTTGTTTATTTTTTTATTTTCAATAAATTTTTTTATTGAATAAAAAATTTAAAGTTAGTCATTTTTTAAATTAAATATACTGTAGCTTTGAGGCTAAATCAAAACCACCGAATGAGTTTAATTAATGATGACATTAAAATTAAAAAATATATTTGTTGTTTATTTTTTTCCACCAAATTTTCAAATTTGATATTTAAAAGCTCTTGAAAATCCGATGGTTTGGGTATTGGATAACTCAAAACCATTTAAAAAAAAGTTTACTTAATGATTCCATCAAATTCAAAAACACACTTCAAAAACTAAAAACTCATCATTTAATTTTGTTTATAATTTTATTATAAATTTTTCACACTTGAATTTAAAAAAATTTAAACTTTCGTGAAATTTATCTTTTAAAAAAATAACAAATGATTTTAGTTTGATTTTTTTCCTCCTCCTCCTCCAACTTTTTTTCTCCCCAAAGACGACTCAATAATTACTGTATTTTTATTTACTCACTTTTTTTTTGATCATCTCATCATTCAAATATATTATTTTATTTACTTATTTATTTACCAACAACAAACTTAAATGATTACTCTTTTTCTATAGCTTGCTTGACTTTACTCCTGTGCCGCCTTTTTTTTTTTTTTGAAGAGCCTCGTCTCTCTCCTTCTCATTTTTTTTTCTTCTTCTTCAAGGATAAGATTATTTACAAAAAATTATATAAACAAACAAAAACAACATCATCCAAATTTTTTTAAAGACGTGAACGAGAAAATAAAAACGATATATATAACTGAGAAAATTAGTGTAAAGTATCATCATCCCAAAAGTTTGTCTATCTTTTCTCGGGTCTATAGTTTTAAAAAAAATTTTGAGTCGAAAAAAACTAAACTCTTTTTTAGTTAGTTACTTTGAGCTGGATGAATTTCTCGAAGAGGGAGAAAAACAAGTTCAACGCAAAATCAACTTCTTTTTTTAAGTGGTTGTTGGTTGTTTAAAAGGAGTAAAAAAAGTTCGATGGTTTTAATAAATATCGGGAATATTAGTAGTTGGGATAACAATAACAATAATCCAGGATACTCATTTTTTCCTTTCCATTCTTGGTTGGGTTTGTTGCAAAGAAAAAAGTATGTATCTTTGTTATTAAAAAAAGAAAGAATGAATGGATTTCGGGAATAATCTTTTTCTCCATGAATTATTATGTCCATGGATATTGGCCAACTTTTTGGATACTTTGTTGATACTGCGATTTTTTTTTGCAGAGATGGTTTAACAAAAAATATTATAAATCTTCGACTCATATCTTGCGCGCTAAAAAAAATATTTCTCAAAAAAATTTAATGAATCTTATAAAAAAAATGTTATGGATCTAACAAATAGCTCCAAGATTTACCTTTTAATAATACTGTCCTTTATTAAGATTTATGAAAAAACTAGAAAATATCAAATTTAAATATTTTTGAGCCAACTTAAGAAGGAAGAAATAATTTATTCCATTAATTCAATTTTTTAAGTAACAAACTCGAAATTTTAATTCGGGAAGGCTTTTCTTAAACTTATTTTTTTGTGCTTTGCTTTTATTCTTCGATCGACAAAAAATAGCAACAAAAAAAAAGAAGCAAAGTTTTTTTTGGGAAATGCGCGAAATATATCGACGACGATTAACTAACGCCCCCTGGCTCGAGTTTTAAGTTAGATGATTTGTTTATTAATGGATTTTGTTTGACAAGGAAAAAGGAAGCACTTAACACAAACCAAAGAGGTAATTCTCGCTGTTCAAAAATAACTTATTTAATTTTTTAACTCATCATCCTTTTTTTCAATGACATTTTTGAGTTACCAAAAAAAAATATTTTTTTGTTCCGTGTTTTTTTGTTTTGTAAATTAAAAAAAAGGTTACTTATTTTTTGGGTTTCCGATGGCTGCGATTTGGCCTCATTTTGCTTTTTTTCTTTATTAGTTAAAAAATTCTTATCATTCCCAGATTTTAATTATTTTTTAAAATTTTTTACTTATTAAAAAAGGTGTATATTTTTGTGGTGAAAATAATTTAAAAAAAACTTATCTGAAAAAAATAAATAAAATTTTTATTTACCATTGGCGCCACCTTATCATATCTATCTCCTTCTTCGCTAATAAACTGACCAGTCCAGTAAAAATAAAAACTATAATAATTTTTGTAAATCTAGTTTCTCTTTGTCGCTTATCAGAAGAAAAAAAAGTGAGAGTGATGGCCATCACTAATTTACTTAACTTGGACGCTTCCTTTTTCTTTTCCGCTTTTTTTCTAAACACACTCTTTTTTTATCAGCGACGATAATTTTAGTTTGTATAAAAAAGCAAACCGCAATTTTTTAAATTTAAAAAAAGCAACTCTCATTTTTTTGATACTGATTTTGCATTTTTTTTTCTTCAAAAATCATAATAATTCCCAAAATAAATACATTTTTTAAAGTTTGAATCATTCAAGGAAAAAAAATTGTTTCTTGAATTTTTGGATTCAAAGGTTTTTTTAAAAATATTAAAATAATATTTGGAGAGTTTTGAGCTTTTGTTCTTTTTCCCTTAAGATTTTTTAAAGCAAAAATCATGGGTTATTTGGTTTTAGTTTTCAAACTTTAAAAAAATTCTTAAATGGCTGAGCTAGACTGGTGACTTAATAAAAAAAAGAAGCCAAATTTTCACGTAAGCGCATTACAGTTTTTCTTCTTCTTTAAAGTTTATTTGCTTTGCAAAAAGTTAAAAAACATCTTTTAAAAAGAGACTTATAAATAGCGAGTAAATAACGTGTTAATATGTTTGTTGTTTAACTTGTAAACCACTAAAGTAAATTTTTTTTAAAATAAAGAACTTTGATGTTTCAGATGAGTCTCATATCACCAAATTATACGTTTATGCCTCCAATGGTAACTCAAATCCCACAACTTCCATTATATCCAACAGTTCCAGTAAGTTTTAAACGTTTTTTATATTTTTTTAAAAACCTTTGAATTTTTTTGATGTCACAACATTAAGAAATTATTTGGCAATAGGAGAGGATAAAAAAATAAGAGTTTTGGTCTCAAGAAGAAATTTAATTTTTAAAATAATTTATTTGTCTCGCATAAAAATAATTTTATTTCTATTGAGCAAAAAATAGAATTCGTAAAAAAAAAGTTAGATAGTTTAAAAAAATATAAAACTTTTTCAATTTAGAACGCTATCAAACTCTCTATAATTATTTCTTTATTAAAACAAAAAAATGAACAAAAAATAATAAATTACCAAATAAACATCAAAAATTAAAGCCCTCTCTAATTTATTTTGTGTGACGTAAAAATCATTTCCCTCACACTTTAAAAAAATATTATTTCTAAATAAAAGAAAATTAAAAAAACAGACAGGTAATCCTTCATCGTGGCGTGGCTCCCTCGTCTTTCTTGTCTTCTTTCATCTTCCATCTTTCTCGTTTGCTTGATTTTTTAAGGTGTTTCAAAAAAAAGAATAACGCTTCTATTTTTTTTTTGTGTTGAGATGCCGATAAGCATCAAAAAATAATATGTCAAAATAACTCTTAACGCCCTTCAACAAAGAAGAAAGAGAAGGGAAAAAAAAGGAAAGAAATCAAACTCAAAAAAAAATAAATAAAGAAAGAGGTAAAACTTTTTAACTCGTTTTTCGATCCATAATTTATTTTTTATTATAAAAATATTTCTTTTTTTCTTTCCACATTAAAATCAACTTATTTTGATTTGTTGTTTTTTTGTTAATTATTTTTAAAATTAAATTTATTGAAAATCTCTGTAATGATGAATATATCAAAAATCAATTAATTTGTGAGAGAGAAAAAAGAGAGAAAATAATTATTAAATGGCGGTAATGGAAATGGTAATGGTAAGAGAACTTTTAAATCATGAGTTTCATTATTCTCAGATAATTACCGTGTTTTCGCCTCAAAAACTTTCTTTTTTCAGAATTTTGAGTTACACCAATAAAACATAAGATTATGAAAACTTGACTCCATAGATCCTAAACATATTCGATAAAAAAAAAGAGGCTTTTTTTCTAAATTATCTGAATTATAAAATCTTTAAAAACAAACTAATTTTTGGCGAACTTTTGATTTTTAAAAAATAAAGTAAAAAAAATATTTATGTCACTGATTTTTTATAAATTTATGGCGTCTAATTTCTATAAAATTGGGAAAATTTTTCCATTTAAAAATAAAAATTAATAACTAAATAAATACTTATTATTTTCAACTTTATTTTAGGTCAATAATAATGGTTCACAATATTTACATGCATTACTTGGTGAAGCATTTAATACAGGAAATTTTAATGATATTATTGAAAATCAAGATTCAGATAAACCTGAGCCGTGGGAAAGTGAGTTTTCCATTTTTTCAATCCCCAAAAAAATAACAATTAAAAGAAATTTTTCAGCCTGGGTTATTGGATTATCACTTGTGACAGTTTCGGCGATCGCTGCCCCACTTGGAATGTTACTTGTTCCATTATTGAGCAAATCCCTCTACGATCGATTTATGACTTTCCTTGTGGCTTTGGGCGTTGGTGCAATGTCGGGTTCTGTGTTATTTATTCTTATTCCATCTGTACGAAAAAATTTTTTTCCCACCAAAGTTATTTTTTCTAGTTTAATTTCGAGGTTTTTTCTAGGCTTTTACATTAACAACTTTACCATCATTTAATTATGTTGCAAAATGTTGGTGCATTGTTGGAGCATTATATTTATTTTTTGCTGTGGATCGATTTTTACAATTCTTTTTAGAAATCAAAAGGGTTGGTTTGTTTTTATTTTTGCCATTTATTTTGTTTTAAAATTTTTCCAAAAAAAGCATTCTTAAATGCAAAGAAATTTTTTTTAAAGAAAGTTCCATAATTTCAGCGCCGTTCAGCTAAAAGAAAGATTCATGCTTCCACACTTTGTTCAGTAATAAATGAAACAAAGCTACATAAAAAAATTAAAGAAAAAAAGCGAAAAATGAAATGGCTTTCCCTTAAAAGATCTTCATTAACCAATGGAAATAATAATAATAGTAATAATAATATTCAAAATGGTGGAGTTGATATTGAAAAAGAAAAGGATGAATTAAAGGTAGAGTTTTTATTATTTAAAAATTTTTTTTTCAGAAAAGCTTGATTTTCAAATTTTTCCGAACCAACATTTTTTTTGTTTGAAAGGTTCGGTTTTGCGAAGTAGTTTGTAGTTGTTGCTACTGGGGCCTAGGAGACGAATAATCTTGATAAGCAAAGAGAAGAAAAATGATAAATTATTCTTTTCTCCTGTTTTTTTTTCTTTTAATTTTTCTTCAAAGTGTTCGATATATATTTTTTTTTGTTGGTGGAACGCTAAAGTACAAAAAAAAATAGAAAGTTAAAATTCTAATTTAATACATTAAATATTTCTATTAAACAAATGCCTATTTTGTTTCTTTTTTTATGAATGAAAATTTAAAAATTTCATTTTTTTTTGTTCGATTATGAAACTTTTTGAAAAATTAGAAGAAAAAAACTGAATTTCTGCAAGAATGGAAGAGCAAAATAAGCTGGCATTTGTCCGCAAAAAAGAGTATCTGTTAAAATTTAAAAGATTTATTTTAACTCCATTTTTTTTAATATTTTCTCCAATCTCCGGAAAAAATGAATTCCAGAAATAACTCATTAATACAAACAATTCAAAATTTATTATTTAAAAATTTTTTTCAGAATGAACTCGAAGTTCAAATGATAACAAATAATCTTATGAGAACCGTAAGTTTCAATCAATACTTTCTTCTCCTCTAAAAATCGAAGTCTAAAACAACTTTTTTTTGTTACAGTTATCAAAACGCCGCCGAGTTGTTCTCGTTCGCTCTGATTCAATTGATGAAATAAAATATCGAACTGTGAATGGGAATTTCATTGATATGGGAACTCTCAATGAGCGAAAAGATAGTGAAGATACAGATTCCACAACTTCTTCATCAATGAATTCCCTTTCATGTCCTCCAACAATTCATTATCAAACTAAAGTAAGGAATTTAATTAAAAAGATTTAGCATTTTTTTTAATTCCTTCGCAGAAGAATTTTTAATTTTTTTTTACAAATTCATTTTTAAGGACAGCAAAATCCCAGCAATTTCAATTGAAACTGATCCTTCATGTCCAAAAGATATGGATCCCGAAATGGGAGTCACCGTGGATATCGTAGATAAACAAGTAATTCCAATATCCACAAATCATCAAACAGAAATTGCAAATGTTGCATATATGATTTTATTTGGTTCATCAGCAAATAATTTTGTTGATGGAATGTCTACGGGGCGCTGCATTTTCTGATCTCTCACGAAAGGAATTTCGATTGGTTTGGCAGTTGTGTCTCAACAATTTCCACAAGAACTTGGAACCCCTCGCAATTTTGGTTAATTCTGGACTTGGATTAAAAAGAACTTATTGCTTAATCTAATTCCAATGTTATTGTCATATTTAGGGTTTTGTGTTGGTGTATTATTGGATAATGTCAATGAAGGATATGATGAATATATTTTTTCCATTTCATCTGGAATGTATTTTTATATTTTCTTAGGCACTTTGGTAGGTTATATTATTTGTTTGAAACGAACGAGCAAGAAATTTTGTGTCTCGAAAAGAACAAACAGCTTTGTTTTGAAGCGAAATATATTTTTGTAGTTACAAAGTGAAAAGTTTTGAATATAAAAAAAAAGTTTAATTAAATTTTTACATTTTTCAGCTCCCAGAAATTCGTGATTCTCTTAATGAAGTTTTAAGAGAAAATCTCCCGGAAATCCATTTTAATTACAGTTTTACAATTTTCTGGAATTGCTTTTGGCCTTGGTTTCATGTACTTTATGAGTATCTCGGTGATGATGGAGGTCCGCCACAATAATTGATTTTGCTCACATTTAATTTAAAAAAGTCACAATTTTTCATTTTGAAATGCCAAAGTTTTTTCTTTATTTTTAAAATATTTTTTTTGAAAGTTGATTTTTTTTATATTCAACGCGAAATTGTTTTGAATCTGTGTGTTTTTATTAATAATTACAATATTTTGTGCATTTATATTTGCATATCAATATTTTTTTTTCTTCTCGTCACAAAATCACAATCTTTATTTTTGTTTTTAAAGACCGGTGCTATTTTTTCTTTGCTCTATTTTTAAGAACAGTAATATAATAATGTAATTATAAAAATTTTTGTAATAAAGTTTGAAAATAAAATAAGTTTTGTATTTTGTTTAAAAATTTAACATCCCTTTAACAAACGATAGAAAAATCAAATTAAAAACCAACCAACAAATTTTTTTTTAACATAAATCAATGATATAAATTACCAAAGTAAAAGAATTATGAATCTTCAACTCTCATAAAAGAAATAAATTGGACTATTTTCAGAAGGAAAAAGTTGTATTAAAAATTTTTATTCAATTTTTTCATCGAAAAAAATAAACAGGGAAATATTAAATTTTAAGAATGTTTTCTAAGATTCAAAAATAACCAACAACAAAAAATTGTTATCAAACGATTTACTCTAATTTGCTTCATTACTAAATTTTTTTACATCAAAATAAAAGAGACCAAAAAAAGATTACAATAAAAATGAAACCATTGCCTTTGCCTTTGTATCGTCACTTTTTTTTGTTAGTTAAACCAACAAACAACAACATTAATCGATAGTTATGTTTGCTTTAGTTTGTTGAAGCAGTTAGAAAAATAATACGCGAAACCAAAAAACTGTCTTTTTTTTGTTCCATTGACTCGTTCGTTGTTGAACGAGAAGAGTGAAAGCAAGCGAAGAAGTGTGGTTCGAGAGTTTTGATAGTTTTGGTTTGGTTGCTGCTTGATGCTTGCTTGTTTTGGGTTTTCTTGCTTTTATTTTTAAAAACTCCACTTCACCTATTTTTTTTTTTTTATATTCCTTCGCTATCGCGTTTTTCTTTGACCTTAAAAATACAAAAAAAACCAAAATGTAAAACACGTTTCTGTTTCAAGCAACAACAAAAAATAGTGAAAGGCTTCTATTTTTTTTTATTGAAACATGCTTGCTTTAATGTTTTTTTTCTTTTGTGAAATATACAACAAAAAAAAAAACATTAGTATTTATTTTTGTTCTTTGTATTACAATTCTTTTTTTGCGTTTGTATTAACATTTTTGTTTTTAAAGTTTAAAAATTTGTATGATTTTTATTTTATTTTTCGTGCTTTATATTTCAGTTCGAAACTTTTTGATTTACTATATATAAACTTTTTACTTTTTTGTTTTAAGTTTTGTCATTTATTACCTCCATTTTTTTTCCACATTTTTTCATTTTCTTTAATCCAATCAAATTAACGCTTTCAGTAAATTTCTTTAATCTAACAATTTTTGTTTCTTAAATTTTTGTTGAGCAAAAAACGTAACAAAAAAATAAAACAGGATATGCGACTTTAAATGACAAAAACTAAAAAAAAACGAAAAGAAGAAATCCTGCTACAAAACCAACAAAACCAAATCCAAATCCATCCTCTTGTTTCCTATTTTCACAAAAAAAAGATGTCTTCGGTCTTCTTCAAATCCATCCCACTTTTTTTCTCTCATTTTTGTTTGAATGGTCAAAAGAAGATTTATTTTTTCTTTAAAAAAATGTTCCAAAAACTTCCATCAATTTTATCCTCCTTGAAAAGAAAGGAGGATTTCGCTCATCTTTTTTTTCTTTTTGCATTTTCTCCTCCGTTTTTTTTAGTTGCTTTTGATGTACATAGTTTTCAAAAAGATTCCAATGATTTGATTTTTTTTCTCATGCATTTTTCTATCGAAAGTTGTTTTTGCTTGTGAAAATGAAGAGAGAAAAAAAAGAATGACCAAAACAAAAGTTCTTTTATTCTTTCTTTTTTCTTTTCTATCTTTCGCTGCTTTCATGAATTTTTTTTTGTAAACCTCCGACATATAACAAAAAAAAAGAAATAAATCAAACAAATCAAAAAATGGAGGTAATCCAGTTGTATTTTTTCTTCTGTTTTTTTTTTTTTGATTGCTTGTTTGAGATTTTTTTATGATTGAGTCTCTAACTGTTTTTTTCTTTCGTTCTTCAAAAATCATTGAAAATCTTACTTGGAAAAATTTATAAAAAAAAAGGACAGAACAATTTTTAATGAAAAGGGTTTTGAAAAGTTTGAAAATGAATGGATTTTTAAGAGCTGTTTTTTTTCTTCGCTTTTCGCGCATTTTTTGTAGATAGAGAGAGAGAGAGTAGTCCTTTCAAATATAAAGAAAAGAACTTATTTGGTTTGGTTTTTTTTTTGTTGTTGTTCATAAAAGCTTTTTTTACAAGCGAACAAATATTTTTGATCTTAGTCTGAATTTTTTTATCTTCTCTTTGTGTCTAGCAAAATATAGGTTCAAAATTAAAATATTTTGTTAAAAATCTGTGAAGTTTCGTAATTTTTTTCCATTTTCTCTAAATTTTTTTAATCCATTTCTTCTTACCCCCAATTTTTTGAAGAATTTGATACTTTCTCAAAAAATAAAAAACATTCTTTACGTTTTAAGAATTTTGGTAACAAATAAACTTTTGTTACAAAATACAACTTTTTTAAAATTTATAACTAAAACCTTTAAAAACTGTTTTCAAAACCTTAAAAATTAGACATCTTAAAAAAACTTCAAAAATTTTCGATTAAAAACGTGGCTGATAAATTTTATAAAGAACGTCATTTTTTGTTTGGTTGTATTTTACATTTTAGCTCCCTCCTCTCCTACTAATCTTGTTGACCTAACAACAACAACCTTCTTTTTTTCTTCTCCATTTTTTCATCTTCGTTTGAACTCTCTAAAATTTCAACATATTTTTTTCCCTCCACTTTTTTCTTCTTCTTTCCATTTGCGGTAGTATTTATTTAATTTTATTTGGTTTGTTATGTTTCTCGTTTCGCTCTGTTTCCGCTTTTTAACCTTTATTTTCCTATGTTTGAATGAATTTTTCAACCAAAAAAAGAAGAATGTAAAGAAAATTGAAACATTTCATTTGCGTTTTAGTTTTACAGCGACGACGAGGATGTTGACCGAACAAAAAAAAAACTCAAAACTAGCCACGCCATCGCAAACCCCCAAAGAGCGAAATAGAAAATGCGCAATGAAAATCATTTTTTTTTTGCGGTTGCTACTAATCTTTTGATTTGACTTTTTTTTTCTAACGCGATTTAAATCCTTTTTTCTTTCTTTTTTTTTGATTCGAATTTCGAAACAAGCCAAAAAATTATATGTATGTATGTTTTTGATTTTTCTAGTCTCTGTTTTAAAAAAACGAAAAAAAGGGTTTTGTTTTGAAACGTTTTTTTTTTAAATTTGTTGGTGGTTTGGTGAAAGAGTTTATAGAGATCGGGCATAATTCGTTTGTGTACACTAAAAAATAGTTAACTAAAAGTTTATAAAAAAATGATGATTTACAAATAAATTACGTAATGTTTTGTAATCACATAAAAATTCCTATTTATATATAAAAATTAATTTTTGTTATGTAAAAATTGGCTATATTTTTTGTGTCCCAGGTTAATTTATCTTTCTTTATTTTTTAGTTATTCTCTTGCTTGTTTCGTAATGTAAATAAAAAACAATGAAAGCTAGCTAGGTTTATGGATTTTGTTTCCCTTTTTCTTTTTTCTTTTTCGAGAATTTAATTTGTTTGATTTAGTTTTTGAAAAAGAATTATATGTATATTTATCTTATTTTGTTTTTTACCCTATTTTATTTAAAGCGCGATGGTATAAGAAAAATACAAAAAAATTAATATATAGAAGCCAAAGAATTTGTTTTTCATTTAAAGCGGTACTTATTCTTTATAAATTATTTATGATTTTTTTAACTTAAAAATTGCCAAAGTTTTCATTCTTCCTTAAATTTAAAGAAAAAATATCCTTATTGAACTTTCTCAAACAAACATTAATTTTTTTTCGTCACCTCAACATCAATAAACTCACATTTCCCATAAAAAAGCCCTTTAAAATTCTGTTAAATTCTTTTATCCAATTTTTTTGTTATCAGTCAGTAAAATTTTTTTATCACCACGCGTTATTTTTTTCCATTCGTTCAAAAATGTATGAAACAAATATTTTACTTTCAGGTATTTTTATTCATTCATCGATTGCTTGTTTGCTCATTTCCTGCCTTCGCCTCCACGATTATATTTTTCTAAGGCTTGACGAGGCTCGATTTCGATTGATTCATTGATTGAAAAGTTTTTTATTTATTTCAACACTCAAAGCAAGAAAAGCTGCTTCAGGCGCTCCCTTTTTATTTGAAGTTTTTAAAAGAAAAAGAAAAAGCTGTGTGTGTGACTAATAATTCATTTTTCAAAAGAAACTTTTTAAAATTCTTGGTTTCTCAACATTTGGAATTATTTTTTCCTGTTACACCGTTATTTTTTATTTAATATTTTTTTTTGATGATTGAATAATTTCACATTCGCTTTATTTTTTTATTTGGCAGAGGTTCTATTTTCTATTGTTTTGGTGGCTTCTTTTAATTAATTAAACGAATAAGAATAATAATGGAAAAAACTATTAAACTTTGTGGTTGTTGGAGATGCATATGTTGGAAAAACTAGGTATGTTTTTTAAATCCCTGACAGCCATTAACCCTTTGTTGACTAAAAAATTTCAAAAAATTTCTTTTATTTTAGTAATTTTTTAGTGAAAAAAACTCGGTTTTTTGTTTTTATAATTTTTTACCTTTTATCGACAATAAATTTAAAAAAAATCGATTTTTGATCTTGTCTTCGAAAGTAAAAAATCAAATTCATTAAACTCTTTAAATTTTGATATGAAACTTATGAATTTAAATAATATTTTTTTAGTTTATTATTAGCATATACCGAAAAACAATTTTGTGTGGAAATTATGAAACTACCATATTTGATAATTGGGCTGTTACAGTTAATATTGAACAAAAAAGATATACTTTAAATTTATTTGATACTGCTGGACAGGTTCGTGTGATTTTATTATAAAATATTTCCACGGTGAATCACAAAAAATTAATATTTCTTATTTTTTCTAAAACACTGCAACTCTAAAAGTTTTTGCCTCGAGACTCTGAACCATTATTTTTAATATTTTTTCCAATATTTTTTTTTCAGGAAGAATATTCACATTTACGTTGCCTCGGATATCCCCACACGGATGTATTTTTATTATGCTTTTCATTAATAGATAAAAATAGTTTAATTAATTGTGAAAGTATATGGATGCCTGAAATTCGTAAATATGTGGGTGATGATGTTCCCGTTATTCTTGTAGGAACTAAAGAAGATTTATGTGATTCTGTAACACCCAATGAAAGGGTGGATCCTAAAAATGCTCAACAATCCGCAAGAGAGTAAGATTTTTTTATTTTTGGCGTCAAAAAAATTTTTTGTTCCTACAACGAAATTTTTTTTCTAGAACGGAAAATTTTTAAAGAGTGCATTATTTTTTTAGATGGTTGTATAACATATTTACCATGTTCGGCATTAACTCATCGTGGACTTAAACGGGTATTTGATGAAGCTATATTATATGCCACAGGATCATTTAAAAATCATTCAACAGAAAAAATAAAAGTAGTAGTGAACCATGTGGTAAAATACTTTAGTTATTTATTATTATTTTTTATTATTTTTTGTTTAATTGGAAATAAATTTTATTATTGCTTTAAAAATAAAAACTAGAATTTTGTGTGATTTTGTGGGAAAAATCTTTTATTGAAGAAGGAGATACAGATAAATTTTATTCTCAACCCATTCGATAAATTGAATTCATGAATAGGCGAACTGAAGATTATAAATTAAGAAAGGGAAAATCGAAAAGCTTGGTTTTATATTGTTTTACCCGATGTAAAAAATTGATTGCAAAATCTTATAAAAAATTTGAATTATGAATTTTTTTAAAGATTTCACAACTATTTAATTATTTTATTTATTTTATTTCTTCTTTTTTTTTTGCAAATCAAAAGATTTTTATAACTTTTTTTCTCTCGAAAATAAAAGATTTTTTTTGTAAATTACAAATTTTTTTTATATGGCTAATAATCCATAAAATAATAGTCTTCCACTAATCTTAGGAAGTTATCATTCGATTGCTGATATTTTATTCCCATAAAAAAATTTTTTTAAACTGAAATATTAATTAGGACGTTTGTTTACTAAAAAAAATATTAATAACACAATGATTTCTTTTTTTGGTACTCGGATTTTATTTCAGCAGTGGGATAGATGATTATCAAATGTGAATCAAAAACATACATATTTTTTTTCTTAAATTTAAATATTTGCATAATTTTTCTTCTATTCTCTTTCATTCATAGAAAATTATGTCATCGTCGTTTTTTAATTTGCATCGATTAAAAAAAAAGTTTCGACACATAAAAATTTACAAATTTTGTTTTAATTTTCTCAAATAATTGCTGTTAAACAAAATATTTATTATTTATTATTATTTTTTTATTATTTTATTTATCCATAATTTTTACATTTTTCAAAATTCCGATAATTGTTCAATTTTATTTAACGAACATTTAGAAGGAAATTTCAAGTGGATATCCAATTAGTTTAACGCATTATTGTATTAAAACAGAGATATTAAAAATTTATTAATCTCATCAAAAAATAATTATTCTCTGGCAGCCGCAGCCATTAATAATAATTTTACGGTAGAGATAATCTGGATGAACCTTTTTTCAATTATCCACGTACGTATGTTTGTGATTTCCTTTTGGCAAAAGAGTGTAACGAAGAAAAAAATAAATGATGTTCGAATTTTTTTTAGAATTGCTCTCTACCACTTTTTGGTGGACTTGATTTGGTTCCATTGGATGCAATAAATCATGTAAAATATTTTCTTAAACCTAAAAACAATAAAAATCATGGAATTGTTTCTATTACAATTGGTAAGTAAAAAATGGAGAAATCTATCAACAAAAATCAAAAATTTTCAATTAAAAAAGTTTTAAAAAATAAATCGAGAAAATAGAAATGCACGAAAATTTTTAACAAATATATATCAAAAATAAACTTCCTTTTTTTCGCGACAAAACCCCGGCTTCAAAATTTCTATGCGAAAGCTTTTGTTTTTGACGGCAAAATTATGATTTTTTTAATTTTTAGGAAGCCTTGGCAAAAATAAAATAATTTATAAATTAAAAATTAGTTATTTTTAAAACCCCAAAAATGCGTGTATTTAATTAATTATAAAACATAAAGATTCTTTACACTTTTTTCGCGGCAAGAAATGGGGTTCCAATATTTGCCGCGGAAATTCATTATTTTAAAGAATGGTTTTAAAAGGATTTTTTCTATATTTTGTTAAAGTAAAGTGATTTTTTCCAGGTGTAAATGAAAACCCATATGCTCAAGGATTCCTTTATAAATTACATCAATCTCAACATCGAGCTTTGATCCTTCAGAAGATTTCAAAAGTCAAGAATTATTTGAATTATACACTCAAGGAATTTACCATCCATTTAAAATTTCAAATATAAGCAATAATTTTGGGTTCCCTGTTTCTTTGGTGACTATTAAAGATCTCACAAGTCATTACATTGATTTGAAACCAATTGACATTCTTTTTGTTGATTTTAATGGAAAAGAAAAAAATGAAATGGAAATGGAAACACTTGAATTATTT